>JAQGBT010002559.1:0-23450 GCA_034698585.1 Disparrhopalites patrizii | reverse complement strand
CAAATAGGGTCACCGCATTCCCAATGGTGGCATCCAGTAACGTGAGCCCCAGTCCACTATCCACAAAGCCAAAGTTTTCGCTCTTGGTTTTAATAGGGCTACAGGACCGCAAGAATTTGTCGAACCAGATGGATTTTACGGGATTTTCCCTCCAATTCCGTAGGGTGTCCAAGGAAACATTGTAGTTCTCAGCCAACATGGCATCGAGGGCGTTTATTTCCACATACAGCAGGCCTACCACCACAACAATGGATTTCCCTGAGGGCACCAGAACACTCTGGACCAGATTTAGCACAACGATATATGTGATTAATTTTTAATAGTATTCGAAAAGTATTTGACTACGTATTCATATGTCTGAATATTTGAATAAAATTGGATTGGAATTAAAAAATATATTTTAGATATCCGAAATTTAAATTTGTATTCACAATTAGGAAAAGCATGTGTTTTAATGCGAATTTTAATTCATATTTTTTCGAATGTCATTCCTCGGCGCAAATTATTTTTGGAGGTGAAACGGAGGTAACGGGAGAGCACATCCAAAATTCCGATTTTGTTTCTCGGGGGAAGGACGTCAATATGTTTGGACATGTCTATAATACATATAATGATATAATCATATAATGTTGTCTATAATCATATAATGATTTGTTTGGCTTTATACAATGGGACATGTAAGCCGAATTATATTGCTCCATTTACTTGAATATCTCAGCAGCTAGGGCTCAACAGCATGAATTATACATGAGCATTCCTTATATACTAGAATGCCCGTACCGCCTATTTTGTGCCCGTACCAGCGCCGAAAAAAGTCGGTGTTTTAGCATCTTTCTGGCAAAAATGTCCGGCCAAAATGCATGTAATGTGTTCCAAATGTGCATGACAATTCAGCAAGATATGCAATTTATGTCGTATTTAATGTCGTATTTGTTCGTATTCAATTTATGAGGTATTTCTCCATTAGCCTGATTCACAGAATTTCCTTGGTTTTGTTTCGACAACACGTCGAACAATTCCGCGACAAAAATCGTTGAGCAACAAAATGGGTACGTACTCTGAATATTTTTTGGAAAAATATCTCAAAATTTGTCTTATGAAGAAAATTTCCAGGTTTAGCAATTCCCCTAAAACATTTAATAATTTTCTTAGAAATTTATGTTTTTAGCATATTCCATGTTTGTTCTGATTTTCCCTGATTTTTCCCGATGCCACCCGTCCAGTATAATGCCCACGTATTTTCAAACTCTGGAATATGGTACACGCACATTTCCTTACTACAGCATAAAACCCGTGTCTAGTGAAATGTGCGTTTAATGTGTATTTAAAAATCCAGTCGACTCTCGCTATAACAGCACCCTATAAAGCACCAAATTTCGCTTGTTATAGCGAAAAACTGTTATAGGGAACAGACATTTCTATGTTAACAATTGGAGAAAGTTTTTGAGGAGAGCATATTTTGCTGCTGCTATGGAGATAATACTGTTATAAAGGGGACTGTCATAAAGAGAATCGACTGCACGTTCTTCGCTTCTCCGCATTATCATCCACAATATCTAACCCGTAAGAAAACCAATAGTATCTAACGTGCGATAGCAGCCGGGAAGCGCGACACCGTCAGAAAGTGTGACCAAGCGTAACAAAGCGTGACGGCGTGACGGACTCCGTGACACGAGTTTTATACTGTAGTAAGGATTTGAGGATAATTCACTATAGCAAAAGAATGTACATATATATGTATCCAAATAAAGATGTACGCCCCAAGATAAACTATACCTACGCTTTTATACGTAATGTGTAATTCCTATGCCGAATTTGTTTTTGGTCAATCATCTAAATTCTCAAAAAGAAAAAATGCTCACTGCACTTAATGATTAATGTTCCTTAATGCTCTGTATCAATATATATATATAGATATAGAGCAGTAAGTAACATTTTCTCAGTCTATCGCTTTTCTCTCCTGAAACTGTGCAAATCGGGAAAAGGATATTTTTTATGCTTTAGCTGCCAGCAGTTTATAATCCAGCAAAAGTCAAAATCCACGCAATTGTCAAATAGAAATTTCCATAAAATTCATCAAATCAGTTACGTTGTTGCGTACCTTGACATTTTTGCACTACTTATGTATTTAAGTGTACTCAAAATATTTTACAAATCCTGTTGAAACCAGCTCACCACAATAATGGTTCCCGCCCTGATTAAATTTTTCGTATTTCTTTTCATATATTTCTCCCGATATTGTCTCATTCTGCCGTACATCGACGTGCATTTTAAAATGCATCCCTTGGTTTCATCCAGAAGATGGCTAATATGGAAATTCCTGTTAGTTTTGTGGGCAATCAGACATTGTTTCCTAACAATCCAGTGGCTTCTATTTCTCCGGCAGAACTGGACACTCATTCAGGCTCCTATCTTCCTACTAATTCAAGCTGTGGAACTACTCGCATTCTTCCTAATCTATTCTGTGTTTGTCCCAGCGAAATATGAGACGGCTATCCTTCACAATTCTGTCACTTCCAAAGGATGGTCGCGTTCAAACCAAGGCCCTGTTTTACCTCATAATATATTTGCTCTACATGTAGCAGTCACCTTTCTTGTGATTCCATGTCTATGCGTAATCTTGCAATTTTTGTACCCAACGTCCTTTGTGTGCTTAACAAGTCTTATTGTGTACAAGAGCTGGTGGTTGCGATTATTGAGCGTGGCCCATGACTGCTTAATCCTAGTTTTTATCGCCAGCAATGTGGCGTATGTGTTGTGCTTAGTCATTTTGTGGGTGCAGAAATGCTCTGACTTAGCGGAATTGGGATTACAGAGATTAAAATTTAGGTTTGTATACGTTATTATGATATTTCAGTTAAATGATGGAATTATTGCATTTATTAATCTGGAACTTCTGTGCACACATTAGGCTGTGCAAGAATTGAAGGAATAATCTGAAAACTATATAGTTGAAAACAAATTACGAAGAAATGTAGGTATACATATAAAAATATAAAAAACGCATAAATTCGTAGCAAATTTGCTTCCACTAAAATGTTGACAACACATCACTTCGGCGGTAATAATCTGCACAATTTTCGCAAAAATTTGATTTACAAAAACATGAAATATGGACAACATCTGTAGCCTTTATCTCAATATCCGATATGATTTACATTCTATTGCCAATAAATCCTTGGAGAATTAATAAAATATCTGCATTATTTGGCGATATCAAATAGAGACAAAATTTCACAAGAATTTGCTATATAAAATACATTCAAAAGTTTGCAATAATTTTCTGTATAAAATATATCTTATTTTGAAATAGAAAATACGTATACAATTTTACAAGAATTTACAATATAAAATACGGACAGGATTTTGCAAGAATTTACTTATATAAAATACGGACAAAAGCAAGAATTTGCTATATATATACAATGCGGACAAAATTTTGCAAGAATTTGCTATATAAAATATGGACAAAATTTTGCAGGAGTTTGCTATATAAAATACGTACACAATTTTGCCATAGTTTCCTGTATATACGAAATGAGTGCTAAATTTTTCAATAATTATCAGTATTGATTTGCGCATAAAATATGTGGTAGGTACATATATTTTGAAAAAAATTACCAAAGAGGCTAGAAAATGTGAAAAATGACGAGACTCGGAAAGCATTGTATGTATTATGCGATAAGGAATGCATTTTTTTAATTCTTTCAGGACAGGACAGTTCCTAATAGGATTGAAGGGCGTGAATACGTCGCTACGAAATTGTCAAAAGCTGCATCTTTACATTGTCATTTTTAATGCGACGTACTCGAACGTTGTCATGTCCATTAAATGGGGCATTCAAATTTGCGTGGTCCTCCTTTTTTCCGACTCCATGTACTTTCTCAGTCGACTTCCTTTCCTTGCCTGTCTGGGCTTTGGTAATGCTGTGAACATCACGGGGAATTATGTCCGGACGGCGGATAATTTCAATCACATGACTGCCTTAGCTAACAAATGGAAGCACCAAGTGGGTTTAGTCACGAGTATGCTCATTTTCTCCGGTGGTCAAAGGGAAATCTTACGGAGAACGTGTGCAGCAATTTCACACAAATCTATTAAGGTGGGATCAATCAGTCACGTGGAAAGGGATTGGTCATTACAATTTGGTATCGGCGTGACCGTCAGTGTGGCTAAATTGCTGATCTATATGCATAAAAATTAAAACAATCAAAATTTAAATAAAACAAACGCTGTACATATTTAATTGGTCCTTCATTTAATTTCAATAATAAAATATACCTATAAGTGAACGTGTTTGCCATGAAAACCCGTTCATTTGTTTAATACACGCAGTACACACCGAGTTACTTCAGCATCGGAAATTTTATAGACCTTATTTATTTACTTGTAGCTAAACCTAAATAAAAAAATTCTAGAATAAATTTGAAGCGATTCTATCAGAAAACGTTTTATTACAAACGTTCCTGCAAAATAGCGTGCAAAATTTTATTGCGTAAACATTTCGAAATGATTGAAGCGGATTCTGTCGTATATTGCTGTCATATATTTCTTTCGTATAATTTCCATATAACATATACAGTGGAGTCTCTTTATAACAACATTATTTTTCCAGCCCTTCGTACATGTCAGATGCTCATTTAATGTTCTATATAACAACATTTCCCTGTAACAATATTTTTTGCCCTTCCTTAAGAGTTGTTATATAGAGATTCCACTGTAAATAAAATATGTAATTCTCATGCTTTACGGTGATAACGGTATCAGATATTTCTGTGTGGTATCGACCGAAAAAATCAGGGGGTACGAAATGAATTATAAATTGTCTTTTTACGAAAAAAATTTTATATGGGCAGTATACAATGCTAAAACCCAACCAATAATGTATGTATTATGTATATCTTTATCTGGCTGTTACGTATTAACGGTTGTATTTGATGCGTAGGCGGTGCCGATAAACATTTGTCCGCTTTGATAAGCATTATCTGTATCGAAAATATTTGTTTAATACCGTTTTCCAGATGCTTTTTGCCTTTAATGGCAATAATAATTTTGGCTAATAATTGTGAAGCACTATTGACTACACACTGACTATAGATACATTTATTTTTCATTCAGACGTGCTCTTCGCTGCCCTCCGTTTTCACCGCCAAAATTAATTTGCCCTCCGTTGCCCATTTTTTAAAATTTAGTGGAGCTCTCCATTGTCCTCATTTTTAAATGAGAAACCGCCGTTTAAAGCTGCTTTGATAATCCTCTCGGGAGCTGCGATCACAATCTATCAATAATTATTAACTATAAGAAAGCGAATGTACCCAATCTATACTCAGATTTGCAAGTAATATTTTAATGTTCTTCCCACACTCCTTTTTATGCTCAAAAGTTATTTCAAGATTTGCGGATTTTTATTCAACATTGCCTTCCCTGCCATTTTTTGGTTTCGCCTGGCCCACTGTGCCTCGTCCTTAATTGTGGCCATTTTTGTTTTGCCATTCTCATCTTCCTCCGGCTAAAAGGGCTAGACATATCTACTATTCCCAGTAAAATTTCATAATTACGCTACACTAGCGCCATGTTCCAGCGACGACAGAAATCTACCAGGACATTCCAAATTTGTCCGAAGCCGTCATTTGAAGAAAAACTGTACAATATATGCAAGAGTCTCCTTATTCTCGGTCGCATAACGGGCTACTTTCCCATGTCTGGGAGCCGGAACTCCCGGATAATTTTCAGGGCCTTTAGTTGCTCCTTCGCCTACTACCTTCTATTTCTGATGGCCGTGCTAGCCAACGAAATTCATTACCTTGTTGTTGAGTACCCACAAATGCTGGCCTCAGTCGGGCGGAGCAAAACGGAGAAATTTACGGATATCCTCCTCACCATCACCATCACAAGCAGCACGGCCATATTTAGGATCGTCCTTCTCTGTTCTTGTAAAGGCATGGACAAATTTTGGAAGCTGAACTATGCCAAGTTTGAAGAAATCCTGCACATTGGCGGGAGTTTCAATTTGTGCGCGCCGAATTTCAAGTACCAGCGCCATTTTGATGACGTTAAGGTGCACATAAAAACAGTTGTGGGCACTGGTCTTGTCTGTATTGCTACAATGGTTCTCTCAGAATATGCGTTGACCATCAAGAATTTTTGGATTGGATGCTTTCCTGGCGTTCCAGCCTTAATTCATTTAAAAAAACTATCAGCTTTCACTTTCTGGAAAATTAGCTTCTGTGCCCATTTCGTTCCCTTGCTCCTCCTCAGTTTTTTCTTACGCCTCTACCGCGCTGTTTTACTGGTAGTTGGCGAAGAGCTGCAGCGGGCGATTGTGAAGCAAAATTTGAAGTGGAAACGCTTTGCCACTGCCGCCATTATTTATTCTGGTGAAGATCCCGGGGATTGTCAAAGGGACATTCTAAATTGTCTGAAGGTCTACGAAATAATTGAGGTTCTCCTGGCAGAGTTAAATGCCCGGTGGGGCGTTATGCTCATAGTGAGCTTGGCATATTTCATCTTTCTCATCACCATCCTAGCTTTCTATATAATTTATCACGTGGTGCACAGCAATGTCGCTGGGGGCTTTCGGGTCACCGGCGATCTGCTGTTTGTCCTGTGGGAAGTATATTTCCTCACGTCCAGCTCCAATCAACTTACGAAGGCAGCCCGAAATATCGCTTCTAAAATCTTGTCCCTGGATCTGGATAAGCTCTCAGGTGGCCTTCCAGCAAAGGTGGGTTGGGAAAATGTTCGTAAGGATTGCAATGTTGTACGTATATTAGGGAGTTTTTTCAGAAATATACAACGTATTCGTACAGTTTGCGCTAAAACATTTATTTAATGAGTAAATTAACATATGGAAAATTTGTATGGTCACCTTTTGCGTTGAAGGGTGCAGAATTACATTATAATTTTTTGCATAGCCAAATTTTATGTAATTCTTATGAAAATGCTTATTTGTGATGCCAATTTTATGTATAGAAAATCATTTCCTTTTAGACGAGTCAAGTTTTGGTTAAAATTTGTACAAGCCCTCCCGAAGTGTGTCCGGCGCAGTTTTTTACTTTGGATAGACAAATGTTTACGACGGTAAGACATTTCGGATCATTTTCTTGCTTCGTTTAGATGCAAAAATCTATATGCTGGATAACATTAGATCTGCTGCACGATGGTTTTGTGTACATAATTGTAAGCCAACCATAGAGGGATATATGCAACATAAATACGGAACCATTAAGCGCATTTCATATTTACGGTGTAGAGAACTGTGCCAATTACACTTTATGTATTTCCTATTTTCCTGATATAATTTGAATATGAAAATAATTTTCCACAAATAATTTTTGAAATTCATGTACTACCATGTAGATTTCAATTTGAGATTAACATAAGCCTGAATAAGCATGAATAGCCTTCGTTCTGAATTGAACGTGTGATCCTTTTAGCGGGATAATTCACACTTCCGTGGATGTATGCGAGCTGCAGATTTGCTATAATCACATTTAATCGGTAAAATTTATTGGGTTATATGTATAGAACACAAAACAATATAATTTTACTTCACGAATTGGTTTTTATAGATGTTGGCAACGACCACGATGTATCTTATTATTTTAATACAATTCCAAGTTGCTGATGACGGAATCGAGAACAATTCGCCGAAGCAATTTGGTGTTTGCGATTTCCCTTTATCCTCTTGAACGTAAGTAAATTATTATGCGGCAGATATTGTCGGACATACGTTTTGTACTCAAAAAATTCGACTAAAATTGCTCGTCCATAAATTCGGTATATTTGCAGTAGGAAACGGAAAGCATCTTTTATCCCGTGTTTAAGTTAATAAGTCAAACATTTTGTGGACAGTTTAAAAACAGACGGATCTACCATTTACAACCGCGTTTTATACATTTTATTTATGTATTTATTGTATTTTATATATTTTCTGTATCTACATATATATATACTCTATAACACAACATCGGGGACAGAAGCTGTGCAGAAACTGTGCAGAAACTGTGCGCCAGAAACTACACTATTTGTGCATAAAAAATCATTTATTTATAAGAGTGTCTATTATGAATAAAATATTAATGCTTGTGAAGGAAAATCAATATCTGAGCCACTTTTGCCGTCACGAAAACCCCAAATTGAATGGAGCTATCCCGTCGAAATTGTCCAAATTGCCCCAGCTTCAATGTTTGTAATGGGATGGAATCAGCAGATTTCAACACAAAATAATCCTTCGTGCATTTTCGATATTCTCTCAAGGTCCTCGCAACCACACTAACCTTCCGTCTAAGCGTATTTTGCGAGCGCAACACACTCATGATGCAGTCAACTGATTTGATGAACATTATAACGAATAAAAGACCAACGTACAACCCAATGAAGGACATGAGAGGGTTAGAGCGCAGGCGCAAAATGGACCACGTGAATAATAAGATGGAACAATAAGTACAGAACCATTTAAGGCTGAAGAGAATTTGCGCAAATGACGAATTAATTTTTGTTATCACTATTTGCAGCTGACGACACAATTGGAGAGCACAAAAGAGAGCACTGGATGCCACAAAAAATTGGTTTCTGCATCAAAAAATAAACATTAGACAAATAATTATTTTTCTCAATTTACCCGTTCATCTCGTTACATTTCCGTTGCTAAATTTTCAATTTTCTTACAGGAAATAGTTTTTACTAGAATGCAATAGATATTTATATTTATTTATAATGTACATTCAATTCTCTCTATAACGGACCTCCTTATAACGGTTTTCGCACCATAACGGTGTTCACAAGCCCGCCCGCGACCATTTCAATGCTAAAAACTTCCTTTAAAACGGTTATTTTATAATGGTTTTCTTGTTATACCGGGGAAGCTCTGAATCCCCGACTAATAAATGTCTTTTGCTATAACGGTTTTAGGCTACGCCCTCAGATGCTATGCCGGTTTTTTCAAATTTCGGAATCCTCCGCCATAAATTCCTTTTTGCTATAACGGTTTTAGGCCACGCCCTCACACGCTATACCTGTTTTTTCAAATTTACGAATCCCCCGCCATAAATTTCTTTCTGCTATAACGGTTTTAGGCCACGCCCTCACACGCTATACCTGTTTTTTCAAATTTATCAGTCCCCGCCATAAATTCCTTTTGGCTATAACGGTTTTATGCCACGCCCTCACATGCTATAACGGTTTTTCGGTAATTTTGAATCCCCCGCCATTAAAACTATGTTTGTTAACGGTTTCCCTTACACCGGTTATTCGTTATAACAGTTTTTCTGACTGGTTTTTGCTAAACCGTTATAGAGAGAATTGACTGTATTTATATTTATTTATAAATAAAATGATCAAATAATTCATACCGGGACTGAAGCTGTGCCGTTCGACCCTTTATTTGAAGCAACATTTGTTGGCAGAGAATTTGGGCGAAGATTGGTATACAGCACCCATTGACAATGACGAATATCATAGGTGGAATATAGACCAGAATCAAAACAGCATGAACCCAGTGTCGTCCCGCACCAAGCAAAGAAATGAGGGAAAAGGCCTGAGGAAAGAGAATTGGGAGGGAAATGAAGAAAAGCACGCCAAATACAGCATTTACAATGTACACCAAAACAATTCCGCTGGTTTCCAAGCACTGATAGCGCCTTGCGCTGTCGCTGTTCGGTCCAAAGATGACGTAATGAATTAGGGAGATTGAGACGTCGAAGGATGACACCATGATGATATGAAAGTGCCGCAGATTTATTAAGGGGATAAATTCCGTGAGCATTGCCAGAAGAAGTCTCTGCTGGTCGAATTTATCCAAAAGACAATGTATGGAGTACAAACCGGATAGAAGGCAATGAGCAAGAGTGAAATAGAGAAGGAAGAGCCAGCCTTTCCTTCGACGTTTGGGATGGATTTTAAACGTTCTCGCGTCCACGTAGAAAGGGAGGAGGTTCAGAAAAGATACAAGGAAAATTAAATGTAGGAAAATTAGGGTGTAAATCGTCTTTTGTGGGTATGACTTACATGCTTTAAGGGAAATTTTTATTTGTTGTAACCTTTGATTGTTACCGTCGAATTCCCGGTCATTTAAACCAGGATGACGTTTTGAAGCGTTATGTTTGATTTTCAAAGGACAGCGCGGATTGTCCATCTTGGATATTCATTCTACTAATAACCAGGAAAAATAAAGCTGGCGTTGTGGGAAGGGCAAACGCAGTTGTTGAATTATCGGTTGCTAACATTACCTTCCGGTGGAATTAAATTTCAAAAATGTATTATTAAGGTAAACCTATGCGCAGTTTACTTTACCTACGAAATTATTTCGTAACCCATTGTACTATTAGATATATAGTTCTGATTGAAGGGGATTTTGTAGCAAAATTGCAGACGTATTGGCTCAATATTACAGTCAAAATTTGAAGTAAATGATGGAAAGTTCTCTGGTTTAAGTAGATTTGTGTGGTTCTCTTTATTATTGAAATTGGACATATGCAGACAAGCATAATACACAAAGTCACTCACAATCAGTGCATTATACAGCCGTTTTTATCACATTTTTTCAACTTTTCAATTATGCATGCGCAACGTGGATTTCCGGTTCGGCACCAAATTCCAGGATAATATAAAAAATACTTTGGTTCAAATAAAAAAATACGAATCGGGCCACGCAAGAACGAGATATATTTACGATTTTTTCAATGTCACATACAGTGGAGTCTCTCTACAGCAAGTCTCTTTATAACATCATTTCTATATAACAACATTATTTTTTGGCCCTTCGTACATGTAAAGTACACAATTCATGTTCTATATAACAACATTTCCCGGTAACAATATTTTTTCCTTTTCCCTTCAGTGTTGCTATAGAGAGACTCCACTGTATCTATACTATGGATAATGAAATTTCTGTACTCGTCATACATAAGTATAGTAATAGCGCTTAACAGATACGTATGTATAACATCATTGTAAATACCACTTCCATTCATATATGTATGTATGCACATATGTACATATGTAGGTTCAGATAACAGATAAAGTATAATAATTAGGACAAACCAAAAGTATGAAAAACATATGTAATCGGAAAAACTTCGTCATAGACTATATTATGCCATTTTAAGTTAGTTTTAGACACTTTAAGATCCATGTTTTATAATAGCCAAATTTTGGGTTCCATTGAGTGCTGTTATAATGAGACTCCACTGTATGTAACAATATATTTTATTTTATTTTTCCCTGTCCCTCACAATAAAAATAACAATGCTACACGTCGAGCTATTGCAACTGATCCTTACAACTACAGTGGAGTCTCTTTACAACAACATAATTTTATCCATCCTTCGTACATGTAAGGTACATATTTAGGTACACATCAAGCTCTATAAGGTTGAAGAACTTCTGTAGATGTTCCGAATCCACTCAATTCTCCAATTAAAGTTTACTTGCACGTTTAAATTACAAACTAACCTACAAAGATATCTGCCGCATCTTATGTTTACCGTGCTAAACGACATCCCCCGGAAATTTTCCATAGCAAAACAAACGCCCGCCACAAGAAGGCTTGCGGCACATAAATAAAAAATCAATTCCACGTCTTCAAATGTTAAAGAAAGCACATGATTTTCCTGAAAGCACCAAGCGTCCAAATGTAAGCAGGCCATGAAATTCAGCTTCTTCACCTGGCTTGTCATCCTATGCACAAACGCTTTGCCTTCAACTGTCTCAAAAATCTCGGGATATTCCCCGTACTCGATATATTCTGCTACTCCCTTTACCAAATCACGATAGTTATTTTTTCTAAGCTCAAAATCCATTCTCTGTCGAAATCCCTCCAGAATTCCGCCAAAGAAAAGAGCCTTCCACTTACGGCTTAAGGCCACACCCAAGAAATTTGGTGACACCGTGGGTGAAGCCTCAATGGTGAATAGCGGGACATTCATTCCATTTCGGATGAACCGGAGTCGTTTGGACGGAATGAAGGTCCTCAGCAACCATCTGTCCTCTAAATTACAGAGAATATAAAAGTTCTTAATTTCGTCCTGAGCCTGTCTCTGCGTTAATTGGGCGCCAAGCTTGAATTTTAATTCCGGGACGTAAACACTCCTGCGCTCCAATTTCAGCAGGTTCCAGCACAAGTCTGAGTTTCCCGGTAAATTGTCAACTATCCGAGAAATGTAATATTGAACTTGAGACTCGAATTTTCCGGACCCGTTTGAGCTGATTATTACTATTTCAGTTGTAATATAAATTGGGTCCGGCAAATTTACTAGCTCCTTCAAGTAGATTGGGAGAGGCGGGGGCAAGTTAAAATACATGAAGGCTGGGATCGTTCCCCTGAGCAAATTCCCCACAAAGAATAAGAAGAGCGTTAGAAGAAGGAAAAACCAGGCCTGAAATTTTCCCATTCGTGATAATGGAGGCCACCGGAAATGGTCGATGAGTGGCAGAATTACCCATTCAAACGCGTTTTCCCAGCGTCTTCTCAAGGCAGGAGCTTTGGACGCTCCCTCTGCAAGCCTTTTATGTCCAATGACAAAGACGAAGGTTGTCATAACAACACCAAACGCCACCCAGCAACCACCATCCATTATCCAGAAGAGTGCAGAAGGGCTACGAGAGACATCATTTATGGCTAGAATAGCTTGATAGAACCGGAAAGAGAATTCTAGTGTCTGAAATTTTGCGAATTTTTTCAACTCATTTTCGTAGGCTGTGAAATAATGGACGACATCGATCCAACCAACCACCCCCGACTGGATATTTTCTGGTGTCATGTACATTGTTGTATCTTCCTCCGAGATTTCGATGGTGAGATTCAGGTGGGACGTGAGACATCGAATGCTGGCGTCACGCAGGAAGTAATGGAACATTGTTCCTTCCTCAATTCCCGTGTAAACGGCTTTGTGTGCCAGGACGCTTCCGCCAAAAAAATTTCCCAGGCATTCCTTCCATACAGTTGTAATGGTGCGGGCAGTCAAAGGTTCTGGAATAGTTTGAAATGGGTCCAATCCCTGGGAGATCCGCGGAACGCACAACATTTGGGGGAAGTCGTCGTCGGGAAAAATTATTAGCGGAGATTGAAGCATAGCCAGATTGTAGTCATAGGTTAGGTTTTCCTTCAAAATTTGCCACTGTAAAGGTGTTCGAAGGACCAAAATGAATTGGGGTGGTGGAGTTCCATGGAGAACATCTGCGGCGGGGGCAAAGTACATATTCTCCGGAGAGCTCCCCAGAAATCCCCAGGTACTGGAGTGTCTCTGGAATATGACGATGTG
Organism: Disparrhopalites patrizii; assembly: GCA_034698585.1. NCBI lineage: Eukaryota > Metazoa > Arthropoda > Collembola > Symphypleona > Sminthuridae > Disparrhopalites > Disparrhopalites patrizii. Next base: position 10,188 of record JAQGBT010002559.1, on the reverse strand, counting down.
AAATAGGGTGAACTTCCGAGTGGTTACCATTCTTAACAATTCCGGCTTCTGAGCACCATTGTTGGACCATTCGAAGTCATGGATTTCCAGGGCGTGGCCGTGGATGGCATTGGTGATGTCAGTGATTTCGTCGTTGCTTGGGACGTCGTCAAACTCTTCGGTGATGAGATGGAGCAAGCAAGGAAGGGGGAAAATTGTGTCCCAATCCAGGCTGATAATGTTTTCGTGATCTTTTAATGAAATTTTGTCGCAATTAATAAACAAGGTTAATGCCACGATAAAAAATAAAATTCTACTGGAACTCATTTTTTTCCACTTTGTTTGTGTGTGAAACAGTCAGTTTTTGAGACGGCCAACAAATGTAAAATATTGTTTGCAAACCGTCTGAACAAGGATGACATGACAGCGTTCTAAAGTTCTACCTGTACAAATAAAGCTATAGGTAACAGTTAGAAAATAGGTTCATCCCATTGCTATTATGTGTTTTGACATTTGGTATTTTTGTATGTAATCGAATTGGTCGAAAATATACTTTGTTACTCCCAATCCCGAATTAAATTAAAATGTTGTTGTATTATTCACACCATTTTCATTTATATAATGTGTATAACGTTATGCTCCATGTTTGTGGTCATATTGGACTTCTGTCGTTCTGCCATGTTGGCACGTATTTTCATTCAATACTATGATTCCATACTTTTATATAAACATGTCGTCGTGTATAATGGGCGGAAATTTTAGTTGGCCTGTAGCTAAGAGCATTTAAATTATTGAAGGAAAGAACTTGCTCGTAGCCTGGCTAATGAATTAGGACAGATTGCATTGCGTGCACACATGCACATATGTATATGATTTAATATTAATAGGTGGTCATTTATAGTTCCTCGATTTTGCCGTTGTTACAGCGAATGGTACGAGAGCGTTTATTACAACGTGAATTAACTTACGTCCTATACAGCTTGGTTTATAATGGTTACGTATAAGCTAATAAATTTTAATTGTGAAAACGAAAAATTGTTATAGACTAAGAATTCTGGCCAAGCAATAAAAAAAAGTTGTGCAATGTCTCTCTAAGAGAATGTGCCTATGTTTCCTGCATTTTATTGTGGCTGATTTCTCCATAAATTTCTCCATAATCTATGACCCGCGAATCGGTACATGACCAAAATGTGTTTTCAGTCAAACGCAAATCTCTCGATCAATCGTTCAGCTGATTCAGATTGGTCGCCAAAGATACAGTGATTATTGCGCATAGCATGAGGCAGGCAGAATATTCTACGAGGGCTAATTTTAAATAATGGATGAGATCCCACGCCGTATTAGCAATTTTATCATAATTATACGTGAGGGAAACAGCGCTCTGGTTAGATGTGTACTGACAATCTGCCTATATTTTGTACACGTAACTGGAATAAATGAGTTTTTAAGAAGCAATTATTTCCGAAAAACGTTCCGAGTATGTATGTAATTGTTTTTCCAATGGCACTGCATGTGTTGAAGCAATTACATGGTATCCATGAACCATTTACGAGTTTCTTTATTTGGACGCTTATACTACTTACTTAGTGTAAACAATTAAAATCATGAATTGAGAAAATTTCCAAGTTCAAAAATGAGAAGTTTTGATTAAATCGATGTTTGATTGTGTGTCTAAGGGTACAAATAAATTTATTGAAATTATTTCCAGATACTAAGTTAATGTTGAATTCGGTAAAAGCATTTTTGATGGGTTTTTGCTTTGAAAAAATCAAATCAATTATGAATTCTGGCAAACACCTCCAAACATTCATACGACACATTGCCACAATATGGCGCACTCATAGGCAAAAATTTCATAATAATGTTTTTGGTAAATTTATCATTTAAAAAGCGTCCATAAATTGTTTTTTTTTTTTAATTTTCAACACATTAATAAGTATAAACATGACTTTTGATGACAATTTCTTAGGATTTAATGAAAATAATTAATTTTAGAAATAGTTCTCATTTTTGAACTTGGCGCAGGAAAATGAACATAACTTAATTAATTCTCGTTCGATCTGAATGAGGACATCTTTTGCATATCCACAATAAAATTCTGCTCAGAAAATACTTTTATTCTGGTTTGCAAGATTGCGGGAACATAAAGTTTTTGTCCCTGAAGTCAAAATCAAAAAATCAGTATTGAGGAAAATTTGGAATTTTTAACTTTTTTTTGAAAGAAAACGCCAAAACTTGACTAATCTTGGTCGGATCGGGATGAACACTTTTTCCTATAACCACAAGAAAAATTTTCTCCAGAAATGCACTTGTACTACTCTGTAGCATGCCCGCATCAAATAGCGCTAGGGTGGGTATATAATGTTTCTTGGAACCCTTTACATATAATAAATACATACATATATGTTTGGAAACTTTTGCACTATAGAATTTGCCCGGGATAATGTGGTATCACCAAAACTCGTGGTGTTGACGAGTAGGATTCAAAGCTGTGTCAAGTACTTTACCGTCACCAATGTCCTCAGTATAACCATTTCATCCTTTCTCCATCCACAGTCCCCGGAACTGATATCTTCCCTTGGTGATAATCCGGAAGCACTTGGATTCCTGCGCAGAAATACATACGCTAGTTTCCAATTTTGCATAGTGTGTTTGCTCGGATCTTCCGCCTGCTTGGTGATCCTGAGTATCTTTTGTGTGTTTGTGCCCTTCTTAGTTATATTGAACGAACTAAGGTATACTTGTTAACCTATATCTGAAGACAAGAAAGCCGTAATTAATGTTGAGCATGAACTTAAAATTTCGGATATTTGTTTTCAATTTGCAGTCCCGAGAAATCCAGCGTTACGACCGACGATCTGCGCCATCCAAAAGATTTCTCGCCCGTGTACACACAAGCCTCGTTGCTGGCAACCGTTTTGAATAAATTTGTTTCGGAGTTAGCCCAGCAATGCACGACGGTGCTATTGTTTTCCGTCATATTCTTAATATGTGGCGCCATTAAATTTTATGGGGTTTTGAGATTAATTTTAGGCACTTTGGCATTGGATAATGGAGTCATTCTGATGGGCGTCATTGCCATAACTTCCGAAATAAACTCCCGTTCTGCTCGCGCACTGCAATCCCCCAGATGTTCATTGAGGAATTTTAGCAGCAATTCCAGCTATCGTGTGCAGTTTAGAGTTCTTCTTTCACTCAGACCTTTAAGATTCTACTACGGGAGTTGGTATTTTGCGGATAAATTTTTGATCATTACTACCTTGCAAATCATTTTAAAAAAACGCGTCGATTTGCTTCTCATGTTGTAAACGGAGTCCATAAAAGCATAGGCATACGCGTTTTACTATAATTATTTTGGTTAAACCACCATTTGGTTGATCAGTCAAGAACCATAAAATTTTGGTAAAAAATGCCATATGATCTTCAAGAGTACATTTAATTTTTAAATGAATGATTTTAAGCACTTCATTTATTTCTCAAATAAATCAATAGAAATGGCGACAAAGTATACAGATAAATAAATACGTTAAAAAAACTATGCGGCATACAAAAATTAAGAGGAGTTTCTAGACTTTCTATACACAAAAGGTTAAAAGTTATAAACACGAATTATGTTATCACTATAAAAGTTTTTGGGCATATAAAAATTACAAATGAAGGATTCACCACTAAAATTATTACCACAAGAAAGACATGGACATAAATACAATATTTTTTAAGTACATATAATATAGTCACCGTATTCTTTCATTAACCAGGTCGATTGCCGTTAAAAAGATTTTTTCTTACAATATTAAAAAAAAGACTTTACTAAAGTTTCTAATTCTTACAAAAATATGTAGATATATAAAAAATGCTATTTATCAAAGTCAAATGTACTGTATATATATAAAGTTGAATATAGTAGGATTTTCAGAAGGAAAATGGAACTAATTAAAGCATGTAGAACTTGGTTATATAAAAATGTTTGGTATTAAAAAAAACACATTTTTAAGAATCCTCCATAAAAATCCCATGTAAAGCCTGAGGCACATGGACATTGAAAAGAGCCCGGCCAATCTCTGTCCAGGACTTGGCATCAATAAAGACCAGGAAATCCCTTTCGGCACTAACGTCCGTCACGGCACTCACAATGACTCCATCGTCCTCGGACTCGGCCTGAGGATGCCGAATAAAAATGGGCTCTCCCGGATACATGAACTCCGACCTTCGCCAGAAGAGCGTCTCCTTCGTCTCCAAATGAACCTTGCATATGGCGTTGGAGAACAAATTCTCACAGACGGTCCCAGCCGCGTAGAAATAATTTGTTTTCTTCCCCAACAAACTCCGATTGATGGCTGGTAGTTCCAATCCACATTCGGATGTCATCTCCGGGTGCAAAATTATGGTGTTATTACTGGATTTGACGGCTTGGGCAAGTGTATTGGGGTATGTGACGAGATTTATGCCCTCCTCCACGCCCCGGGCATCTGATAGGAGGGGTAGGACGAAGCGCTGGGCGCAGGGTGGGTCCACTTCCTCGATCATGGAATTCCGACGCAAATCTCGGATGTACATCTTGTCCAGGACGGCTGGACTCTTGTAGGCGTTGATGTCCGCTATGATCTGGCAAGGAAAATGAAAAGAAGCTGAAGTGAATACATCCTGAGATCAAATCAATTTTTAAAAAATCCGTTCACATCAGTAAAAAAAACATTGGCATTGTAATGAAAATCCTCTATAAATACGTGTAGAGAGAATGGAAATTTCTACGTTAACAATTGGAGCAAGGTTTTTTAGGGAGAGTATTTTCTACTACTGTTATAAAAAGTCAACCGCTGTAAGGAAGTTTTGTATGAAGAAACTCTACTATTGCACAGTCATATGTAGGTCCAAGTATTAATAAAAGTTGAAAAACTATCGTTTGCAAAGCGCCCAAAAGTTGATTTTCGTGCTTGAAGATATTATTTAGTTCAAAAATCATTTTTGTTTGTGAGTTTTTTATGGTATAATAAAAAAAATATATATAAAATATGTGAAGTGAAAACTAATGTCATCGGTGAAGGGGGAGACCAACTAAAAAATTAAATGATTTTATTATTGTTTGTGTTTATTGTTTCAGGAATAGAAAAAGTTCACTTTTTTTTTTTAATATACTATTGTTATATGTAATTTAAATCCCATTTGGAAAATCTATGTAAGAACTTATTGAAGAGGTGTACGCCTATATCAATAACAGCTTACTATCACCACTACTACATATACTGTATATACATATGGTATATAATCAAAAAAATATTTCGTTTAAAATTCTCATTTTTAAACTTGGCGCAAAAAAATTAACATAACTTGGTCAATTCCTGTTCCTTTTTAGTGGGAAAATTTTTCTTATTGTTATATCCCCATGGTAAAATATTGCTCATGAAACACACTGCACATACAGAGTTCTGTATAGATTTTAGTCTTCAAGTTCAATTCATCAAGTAAAAATTTCGGTATGTCTACCAAGTTCAATTTCAAGTTCTAGAGACATTTTTGCGCTTGACGAAATCAGTTTCCTGAAAATACTCGAAGTTGATTAAATTATTTATCTAAATTCCTCAGCTTTGAGTTCAGATTCTTAATCCGCACTCCAAAATCAAGTGCAACTTGGAAATTTCTCGTTCAAGTTGAAATTTTCTCATAAAGTACGTGAAAGTAATAACGACAAGAAACTCTTTTTACGGGTAATGAGCAAGGAAAAACGAGAAAAAGGCGAAAAGAAATATGGAGAGAAAGAAAGCATGGAAAGGGGATATGGAACAACGATGGAATAACAATGGAAATACGGAAAAAGGCAAAACAAGTAGAAAAATTTGTAAGGTTAAGAAATAAATTGGGAAAAATCCAAAAAAAGGAAAAAATCAAAGCAAACAAGAATAAGTTGCGATGCGGAAATGAAATTTACCTGTCCATCCTGCTCGAAGGCATTAATGAAATGAAGGAAGAAAAATGCGTTGGTTGAATAAAACTCAGTCTTAAGGATCTTCCCGGTATTTTTCTCAATGATGACAAATCGATTCTTCTCCTCGGACCTCCATTCGAGCCAATCCTTGAAGGCTGACCCGCCTTTCATGACGGAGCTGGCCAATTTCGAGAAGCTCACCACATACGGCTGCTCAATGAAGATGAGGTAATTCTGAGTCATCCCAAAGCTATGATTATACGCCAAGCCCGTGGACCAACGACTGGGGATGGTGGCAATGACCTTGGAATTCTTCATCATCTCCCGGGAGGTGAAGCCCTTGCCCGGGATTTTGTAGACATTGAATTTGAGGCCCGTAATACAGGAAAAACCGATATTGTACACCGTCCCATCCTCCTCCCGGAGGGGATGGGCGGAGGCTCCATTTAGTCCGAAATATTTGTTCGTATCCACCTTCTCACAAGTGTCTAGGTGGGGGGTGATCCTCCTCATGAAGCAGGAATCCGAGGTCGTGTACAGGTCGGGACCGACCGGGAAGATGGAGACACAATCGTTGTCCGTCATCTCCATTGGAAACTGGAAGGGAATTCAGCCAAAAATGATTCATTTCTCTACTACTTTCATTTGAACTTATATTGTTACTTCTATTTGAACTTTAATTCGTGGTATACATTTTATTTCAATTTGAACTCTAGTTCGTGCTATAAATTTTATTTTAATTTGAAGTTTGAATATTTTAATTTGTGCTACACATTTTATATTAATTTGAACTTTAAATTGAACTTTAATTTGTGCTATAATTTGTACTAAAATGTCTCCTAAAATGTGTACTTTAATTTGAACTTCAATTGATACTTTTATTTGAACTTTAATTCGTGCTATAAATTTTTTTTAATTAGAACTTTGAATTGTACTTGAATTTGTGCTATACATTTTATATTAATTTGAACTTTAAATTGAACTTTAATTTGTGCTATAATTTGTACTAAGCTATGTCCTAAAATGTGTACTTTAATTTGAACTTCAATTGATACGTTTATTTGAACTTTAATTCGTGCTATAAATTTTATTTTAATTAGAACTTTGAATTGTACTTGAATTTGTGCTATACATTTTATATTTGCTTGAACTTTAATTTGTGCTATAATTTGTACTAAAAATTTGTCCATTAACTTATAGGTACTAAAATCTATACTAAAATTTGTGCTAAAGTGTGTACTAAAATTTGCACTTAAATGTGTATACTAAAATTTGTATTTTAATTTTGATAAATTTTAAGTTAATACATACTCGATTATCTTAATATAACCTATAACTATAACAGCATCCGATTTACACCTGTTAAATTAAGTTATGGCGAGATTCTACTATATAGAAAACTGGGTTAAAAACAAAATAGTAATATTAATTAATCAAGACTAATTCCTGGTATAAATCTGACAATTTAAAAAATTAGAGTAATATTTACGCAATTCTGCTAAAATGTTGAACTTTTTTTTAGAATAAAAAGAATAAAATCTGGGTATTATATAGTTCAAGTGCTGTTATAGAGAAAACGTTTAGAATGATTGGGTATGTGATTTTGGGGCTGCAGCTACTATAGAAAGAGAATGCTGCTATAGGGAGAAAAATGTGGGCGAAGGAAGGAAAACCCCGAGCTTTATAGACAAAATGATTTTATAGCGAGAGCTGTTACAGTGAGAGTTTTTTACACGATAAACCTCTCAGGGGGGGGGGAATCCCAGGACGCTGTTATAGTACGAGTGTTTGCACAGATAAAGCTGTTATAATGAGAGTCCACTGCACTTGAGTTTTCAAATGATTCAAGTGGTGATTTGTAATTGATAATTTTTCTTCCTATTTATATACTAAAAATATTTTTTTACATTAAATAAAAATTAATATTATAAATAAATATAAATTTTAAAACAAATATTTAAAAAATATCAAACATACCACAGAGGAGACTAGTCTGGAGAAAATGTTCTTATTCGGATCCGGCGCACCTTTCGTGCCAAACTCCGTGAGGATGGGCTTCCCGGCCTTAATTGCCTTTTGGAATGCATCGGATTTGAGGAAACGCTTGTGAAACCGAACTTGTCCATTTTTAATCTCGAACTTGGAGAGGAGCGCATAGCCATCCAACCAGTGATTGACGGTGTAATTGGCGCCCAAATCGAACTTTCCTGGGCCAGTTCTGAACAATGTCCCTTTGATCCAATCGGGGATTTCCCCTAAAAAGATTAAAAAAAACGCACATTCAGGAAACATCAAAAATCTGCTGTACCTTCCCTTTTTTGGAATTTGAAAAATAGTATATATATATAATTCCCATACAATTTTAATTACTGAACCTATTTTGGTGTTCCACCTATTCCAGCGCCTCCGCATGGACTTACATATCCTCATTAATAATTCTGAACCGGTCCCTTTGAAATGGCAATAAACAAAGCTGAACAATATTATGCACAAACCTTCAATGATGCCGTCCTCGGGCTCTTCCAATTCTTCCGTCGACCTAAAAAGCGGACTCAAATCCTTCTCTCCCGTCGGATTTGCAGGCATTTTTGTCCTCTCAATCACACTGGATATGTATTTATACCAGGAAATTTCACTTAAAGGTGCAGTTCTTATTTGTTTATAATTCTAATATTTTTTAAAAGATTCCTTGCATATAAAAACACACGTTAAATGGGTATAATCACTAGCACATGAGTCACAAGATTGACACTCACAGCCAAAGAGTCCCACTCACTCTCATTGAGACCCAAATTACTTGCAATTTCAAAGCCCCACACAGTAGCAAGGTGCTTCCAAGAATTTATTATGAAGATATATACAGATATTTAAAAAAAACATAGACTGAGAAATTGAAAAAAAAAGGAGAAGGGCCGTATTTGCGGTGTTGAAATAAAAAATAAAAAACTGGTTTTCACTTTGGATACTTGAGAAAGAAATGGAAACTCACATGTTCTAGATTTTTAGGCACATATATAGGAAAGAGTGTTAACTTTTTTTATACAGTGTGACAGGGAAGAAAAGAAGGGGAAAAATTACTTTGAGGAAGGAAAAAAAAGGAGGAGAGAGAATAGGACGTGTATCGTCCATGTGGTGGTTAGTCGAGGAGTAAAAAGGAGCTTTGATTCAATGGAAGTGTTTACCTGTCTCTCTTCCTCTCTCTCTCTCACTGTGGAAATCTAGCACAGTAGAACGGCACAGAACCAGCCAGAGAAGCAAATATTCACAAGTTTGACTTGTTCTTTTGAAAGAGGAAAGATATTTGCGATTACATGCATTTGCCAGTCAATGCATACACTTTTAGGCAAAGGGGAAGCATCAGAGAGTGGGGAGTCATTCGAGGGAAGGGAATTACCATTACAAGACAAACCAAGTGAGAGGAAGACAAGAGAGAGGAACAAGAAAATGATGCATGAGATAGAGAGCGAAAAGAGACGGGAGAGAAGAGGAAGAAAGGGACAAGAAAGAGAGAAAAGACAGGGACAGCAACAAAAGAAAATAGACATATAGGAGAGAGAGACAAGAGCGAGAGCGAGAGAGAAGGGACAAACGAGAGAGAGCCAACGGTGAGAGAGAAGGGACGGGAGAGAGAGAGACGAGAAAGATACAACAGCGAGAGAGAGAGAGAAACCAGAGAGAAAAGAGATTCAAGAGAGATAGAAATCAGAGATAAGACATAAAGAAGACAAAATAGAACTGATACAAGAGAAAGACGCAGAGACAAGAAGAGAGAGAAAGAGAGAGTGAGCGAAAGAAGGAGGCGGAGTCCGTAAGATAGGGAGATAAAAGAGAGGCAAGGAGAGAGGCAAAAAAGAGACGAGTCAGCGAAAGAAAGAGAGGCAAAAAAAGAGACAAAGAGAGTGAGTGAGACAACGAGACAGCCAAAGCGACTGACGAATGAGAGCAAGAGAGACAAAGAAAGAGCGAGAAAAAGAGAGAGAGAAATAGAGAGAACTAGAGAGAGAGAGAGAAATAAAGAGAACCAGAGAGAGAGAAATAGAGAGAACTAGAGAGAGAGAGAAAGAAAGGGAGAAAGAGCGAATTAAAGACACAATGGAAAATAGAGAGAATTAGAGAGAGAAAGGGAGAAAGAGAGAATTAGAGAGATAAAAGGATAAAGAGAGAATTAGAGAGAGAAAGGAAGAAAGAGAGAATTAGAGAGAGAAAGGAAGAAAGAGAGAATTAGAGAGATAAAAGGATAAAGAGAGAATTAGAGAGAGAAAGGAAGAAAGAGAGAATTAGAGAGA
>JAQGBT010002558.1:0-23457 GCA_034698585.1 Disparrhopalites patrizii | reverse complement strand
CGTAGCCATCACAGAAAAAATAAAATAAAACATTTTCATATGGGACTATATGCGTGGGTGCACGACTGCACTATAATGGTGCGGTGTGGCTAGCGCCCATATACAAGGGGTCAAAGGGCTAGACCGAATTAAAACCGAAGCGGTTTTAATTAATTTTGACAATGTCCCGCGTGGTCGTTTGAAAATGTTTTTTCTTTATATGGTTATCCGGGTTTCGTTGTGGGTATTTCATACAAAAAATCTCCAATCGACCACGCGGGATATTTCGAAAATTTTAATTCAAAATTTCAAAAAATACATGTGAAATTTTGAAAAATTTCAAAAATTTCAAAAATGTTTTAAAGATAAATACCTTTGGGCATTACGAGTCGTTTGAGATAGACATTTTTTTTTATTTAATGCTTAATTGACCCTCAAAAAATTATTTTGTTATTTCGGAAAACCCGGAATTGGGAGAGATCAGAATTTCAAAATTTTGGTGTCAGATACTTCCTATGGGTTCAAGACACGAAGTAAGTACCATTATGTCCAATATGGCTGACATACCCAAACTAGCCCTGGACGTTTTCAAAAAAACATACCCGTATTCGACATGTTGTATGTACACAGCAGTGCTTCGCTCAGTGAGTCCATATAGTAACAGTTGGCCTCGTCTGTAGTCTCGGGGTGTCTGCGAAAGGCGAAAGCCTCAGCAGCGTCCAATGATGGTTGCAAAAACACTCGCAATAACACCGCTGCGGAGCCCTCTATTAATAAAAACAAGCGTATGCTAGAGAATCCCCCAGAACTGAATCAACCGGTGACACCAAAAATGAAATTTTATGCACTTTTTAACCATATTTGAGAGCAGAAATAAACCTCGTATGCCATGGTAGTGCAGCCCTGAAAAAGCAAAATGTTACAAGATTATAACAATTACCTGGTTTATATTCATTGTGGACTATACACAGAATGTGGGACGAGATGACGAATTGTACCTACGACTACACCCAGCGATGCCTGACTTATAGAGAGAATCAGGAATTCCATCAATATTTTCAAGAACCTATGAATTCCATGAAGACTGTTTGCACCAACCAGCACTCGTCCACTCATGGTAGACTTTTCTAATCTCTTTACCTCGTTGTTACTGAGCTTTTGCAGGAAAGATCTCCTCTTTTGTAATTGTAAAATGTGAAGACGCGTCTAATTGTAAACATAGAAATGCGTTACGCGCTGTTTTGCATAAGAGCTCCAAAATGTATTTAGATCAGCAGTAGCATGCGCAGGCTTTCAACAAATCAAATTCAGCTAAATCATGATTTTGGAATGGTCAATTGCATTATGAATTTTCGCGGAAGTTCCAGTCGATTCTAGCGAATACAAATAGGTGAACGAGGTTATTTTGGCCAAGACCAGGCTAAATATTATAACTCCGGAATTGGTTTCAGGGAGAAGTTTGTTAGAACTAAGTATAGATGTTGTCGTGTAATTGCTCGGATTTTGGTTTTTCTGACGCAAACAGATTCCAGGGAAAATATTTTTGAACATCCAAATATTTTTTCACGGGTACATTCAGGCGTAAAATAATTCTGGGGTCATCACTATGGTTAAAACTATCCGTCAAAACTATTTTATTATATTAATACCGGGACTCCATAGTGGGTAGAGTATTCTGAATGGGATGGTTTTACTATCACTATTAAATGCGCAGCGATTGAGGGTAAGCCAAATCAATGAAAACGTATCTACTCTTGGTCCTCTATAAAATTTGCACAAGTAAATCTGACGAACTACGTGAAAAATATATATTTAAATTTAAATACTGACAGTTTGCAAAAAAATCTTTAAGTTGGTGTATGGATGATATTTGCAGGAATACATCTTACAATTAGTGTAGACCTGAGTTCAAAAAGTTGAAAATTGCAAAAATCGTAAATAATCATTTTTTAATTCGAAAACCGTTGATCGGTCAAATTTTTTATTTTTTTCTAAGTAATTCTCGTCGACACAGAATCAGCTGTTTTATTTTCGTTGATCTGAAAAGCAGCAGCCGGGCATCAATTGTGAGTTGAAAGAAATGGTTTGAAAAGCCCCGGAGCACCCTTGCAATAATATTTGTGTTTCTTGAAAACTCCGCACTTCCATGGGCAAGCATTTCCGTGGAAGAAGGACAACTCTTTGCTCCTGAACACAGCAGTGTATTTGTTCCCGGGACAAATTTTTTAGTCGGAGCTAGATGGTGAGTGACCAAAATAGCCTTGTTCACCTATTTCAACAACGGACTGGATGTATGGTGGTAGATGATCCTGCATTGTATTTTAAGGTCTTACCTGTAGAGCTGTAGAGGATGTAAATCAGATGTTACTTATCTGCATCGCATTTTTTCGCGAAAATTGGAAAATAGATTCTGTATATGAGGATGTAGCGAGACGATGCAATTCCTGTCGCTGTGTGATCTATTAACTCGGGCTAGGGTAGACTAAAAAAGGTTATTTGAATCTTGCGTATACAAACTCAAACAAATTATCGAAAGAAGGCCCCCAAAATTCAGAAAATCCCGCTATACCTTTCGGTTCATGGTCTACCAGACCTTTCACGCAGACGTTGTGTATTTTTAACACCGGTCGTCCTATAAATTAGTTGACCGAAAGTTGAATCTGGCCGTCGTGGCAATGTGCTTTGCGCGAGCCCTTTCGTGGCGCCGTTGACGTGCAGATAAGTGTAGCATTACACTCCATGCCGACCAGCTATCAAACGTGCACCCCGTGTAAACCGGGAGGACTGCGGCGGAGGATGATGAAAGTATGTGGAGGGACGTGGAGGGATCCAAACGCTGCTATATCAGACATGAAAGTATCCCCCGCGAAGAGTTCTCCAGTATGCTCGTGGAAAGAATACTCCGCGGTGGCATTCCCCGGTGTTCTCTCCCAATGCAAATATTATATAAGACTAAAATCGGAGGGATTCTTTCGAGGAGGATCCCTCCGGGAGGAACCCAAAGGCTGCTGTACTGGACATAAAAGAATTCCTCCCGAAGGGATCCTCCCCATTCCTCCCCGTTTACACGGGACATTTTCGGTCCTGTTCTGTAGCCTTATGCATGCACGGTCATGGTTGCGGGGTAGCTTTCGAAGTAAATTAAAGTAATGTGACCTAATAGTATTGAAAATGAATTCGCGTCTTAAATAAACCACAATGTTTACTCAGAGTATTTCAAGCACGCACATTGCATCAAGAAAATTTCGACGGGGAAGAAATATTGTGGATCTCATTACCAAGTCATGATTGATCAAATCCTCAGTGTCAGCATGAATACCATGAAGAAAATTTGCTGGTACAAGAATTCAATTGCTTTCATGACATTAAGGAGCTTTTTCTTACTATTATTTTGTTTTATCCGTAATAAAATGCAACTGACTCTCCTGACACATTCTTTATCGATACAGTGCCTTGGTGGATTTCAAAGACTGTGTAATGAAGATGAACGTCAATCATGTGTGCGTCGGCGGTCCGGAAGAGAAGCACCCTTTTGATGAGGACATCGCAGCTTATGCCCTAAAAACGCTGGATAAGTCTCTTCTAGCATTTGTCTCTCATTCCTGTGTGAAAGAAGGGTAAAATACAAGTTTTTACCAGTCTCACCTTTGTAACTTCATTGCGAAATTTTTACAGTGATATATGCAAGCGCACGATATTACCATTTTCTTGCTGTGCTGCACTATAAAAATACAGATCATACAGCACAAAGTGTGTTTGTTTTTGAATTGGTTCGTATACATATAATATATGCATTAGGAGCGTGTGTGTACATGGATACAAAATTCCGCAGATTCCTTCGTCCGGAAAGTTGCAAAGCGGAGATTAGCAAAAGCAATGAACTTGGGTACGTGAGGGAATCAAGGACAGAAGGTCAAGTGGATGGTACGACTACTTCCAAGCCACCTGCACCCGACACCACCAACACGAACGAGCTTGATTCAGTCTCCACTTTAATTACGTCTACATTCACGACCAAGCCTTTACTTGTTCCCTTGTCGTCCTTCCCCCCTTCACAACCCACCCGGCCCAATCAAATGCACGTGAACATCACCAGTAGTGGAGACAAAGGGAAAAGTTCTGTTACGTCACTTAATTCTTCCCATTTGGACGTCCCAGAACATGTCAACATAAGCCAAGTGGTGCCGGAGAAGCTCAACGCTTCGGACCCTGCGGGCAGACGTGTGACGGAGAGAATTGTGGTGGTGGGAAAATCGTCAGAAAGCACCTCCATGAAGCCGCACCATCCGACAGTGACAAGCACGACAAAAAGTGCAGCTACTACAACGGAAAAGCGGGAACAGGATTTGGATAGTCCTCACTTGACGGACGGAGACATGTCACCTGTACCCACAAGGTCACTCCCTCCACAATTCCAAGACACCCTTCATAACATGACCATGCATGTCGATTCCGTCAATAAGAGTGGTCGCGTGGGTGGCGGAAGATCCTTGAATTTTATTGATACACATTTGCATGCCGAGGAGAATAAGATTGTGACGAAGGTCGCGGCTGAAAGCTTCAACGAGACATTGGTGGACCTGGAGAAGAAGCCCAGTCCTACGAGTAGTACGAATGGAGCCGCAATGACGACTACAAGTTCAAGAAAACCCCATGGTGGGGCCGGGGAAACGTTGAGGACAACTTCCAGGACCAAATCAACGAGTTCATCCGTGACCATGCTGCCGCCGACACCAGCGACTAAAGTGACAACATGGAAGAGCTCCTCCTCCTTTGCCAGCTCCAGTAGCACTTCCACCACCACCACCACCACCACCAGCACCACCACCTGGAGAACAACAACGCTGAAGCCCAAGAAGCCAAGAATCCTGAATGCGGGAAGCGCTCATAGCTTGGCAGCACTGAACCAAGCGCTGGGCCTGGCTCCTCCTTCCACTACGCCATCTCCAACAAAAAAGCATGATTTCAAATCACGGAAGACCAAGCCACAGTCTGTGAGTGGAACAAATGCCACCAAAACGGAGGAGTCGAAAAACTCGGGGAATTTCTCCCTCTCCGAAGTACCCATTAAAGTTTTTATGGTCTGGCTTTCTACATTTTTTGTGTAGCAATAAGGAATGCCTCTTGTTTGACCTACTTGTATCTGTCCTATTCCGAATAATTTGCCTAATTACATCTTTGGTTATTACTCTTGACGCAGTTCCAACAGTGGTTGGAAGTTGGAACGGATACTAGGACAGTCGGCGCATACTGGTGTAATTATATGTAATTCAGGTCTTCCGTTGCAAAATTTCAGGATATTTTCCAGTTAGGTCGGCTGGTGGATTGTACGTGTCCTATTTTCGTTTTACAATGTAAATGTAACATTACATATACACAATTACCCTGTACAGAGTTAAGAGTTAACTATATACCTGATTTTGGATTGCGTTCGATTGGGAAATTCGCTAAGTATATTGAATGTCAACAGTTGTCTCTCAAGAGTTTAAAGTACGCAGTAGCAATAAAAAGTTGTTTTTAATGGCTAACTTTTCTGGACCACACGTCAGTAGAATAGATAACAGCATAGTGGTATGAATATGAAGGTTGGAGAGTCATACCAGCCTATATAAGTCCAAAAATTTCGAGTGTTTTTTTTCTTCAATAAGTCAGCAAGCTGGGGCCCTTTTGCAACTGGATTCCCGCGGGTCATAGGTCATCCTAAGATAGTAGAAACAGGCGGGAGAATTACATTTCAGAGTGAAACCAGGATAGGAGACTAAGCTCATTGATGCAGGTACAATGTGGATGTTGTAGTTGTAGGTGTGCAGGTGTGGAAGCTTACTTCAAGACTCAAGAGACTCAAGAGACTCAAGACCACCTACGGGCTACGGCTACGGGTTCCACATCGCACAATATCCATAAGCATAAGCGACCAAGCACTCCCGCTGGTCGCGCTGCGGGGAACACTACAGAAGCATATTTACAACTTAACTCCTTACTTTATCTCACCAATGTTTCCATAATTTTGTTCCCCCGCGTCTCCCTACTTTTTCGAGGTGGAAGATGACAATTCAGGAGAGAATAAGAGCAACGCATGGGAGTGAAAAATAGAGAGACATGAGAGAAAAACAATGAGACAGGAGAGAGAAAAAACAGAGGGGCAGAAGAGAAGAACTTACTTCTTTTGTCTCGCTCTCTTTTCCTATTTCTCTCTCCTTTTCTCTGACTTTACTCTTTTCCTGTCCCTCTCTCTCCTTACTACCTTTTTTCTCTCTGCTTTTGTTTCTCTTTACTCCTTTGCTCTCTCTTAATGCGCAAACAGATACATACCTGCGGAGAGAAGAGGAGTTTGAAAGGGAGGCATTTGTCTCCCTTTCTCTCCTCTCTCTCTCTCCTCTTGTATACCTAATAGGTATGTGGACAACCGTGGTACAGGTATGGAGTCATCCAAATGGAAAATGGAAGTTTCCGCCATGCTAAATCCCATAAGAAATTTCGGTGTAGTAAGGGTCCTCCCCCCTTTGGTATGTTTTGGAAACATTTCACTTCAAAAAATTTTCTCTCGCGTTGTGGGTCGAACTGGCCCAAATCTTTTACATATTTAGTAGTTACCCAAGGTGGTGAACATGTGAACAAAATTTCGACTATGAACGGTTTAAGCATGTCGCGTTTGTTACTTGTCAGTAATGTGAATTTTTTTCTGCCGGAGCTGATTGCAGTTTAAATGCACCAAACCAAACAAATCAAGTAAGCCGAAATCGTTACCCAGTCACTCTCATCTCTGCAATATTTATAAGATGCTCAATGGTGAATTCACGATTACAGGGATAAAAACACGGTATATTGGAACCAACTACTTTGGTTTATTCATAGGATTTAAACATTTATTTGTTTTGTCTGCCCAACAAAATAACAATGGTTTTTTAAAAGCAAACCACCATTGAGTCTAACGTTTTGCGATCTTTAATGGCCGTTTTACATAATCTTAAAAAAATAGTCATTTTACTTAAACTCATCAGTTCATGTGGTTGCACCACATCACACTTAATAGCCGCGAATCATGAACGCGCATTGGTACTGAATAGGCGGATAATCTATATCTATAGTTTCGAAGCGTTACAAAATCATGCAAGCAGCAAACATGAGATTACGTTGCGTACACGTTACGCACCGTTTATGGTTGAGAACTGGAAACTGGAACCAACATTTTTAACACTGATTTGGCACAATCCTGTAACTAATCTTATTTAACTATTAAAGATGACGAAAACTATAGCATGTCAGTGCTCTATCTGGGTTGTCATGGCTTTCAGCTGTCACTCAGTCAACCAACATTTTTTTTTGTATTAAGTTTTCACAGTGAAAAGGTGAAAATTAACTAAATTTTGACATAATAATATAAATATAAACTGTTTCGGCGACGATAGGTTAAATGAAGTGAAATGACACCCTGATCTGCTGCAATAATGAGTAAAGAATAGTAAATGAGTGCCTACCTAAGATCAGACATCAGACCTATCCATAATAATATAACTACTACCACTACTAGCTACTTGATATACCTATTACATAACTTACACACATCATGAATTGCATGAAGATCGCTTGGCAGTTCTCTAATGTCTCTTGCCAGCTTGCCACCGAAACATGTGAGGATTGGGGATGCCGACGATAGGGAGAACGTTTTATCTCCTCCACATCCAATCATAATTGTCCAATAGGAAATAAGATAAATACTTTCTACTTATTCAATTATATGTATAATTGCAATTGCAAACACTCCCTTCTTCCCTTACATGCGATTCTTTAGCATCTGCCGTATTCCTGAGTAAATATGTAGGTCTTTTGAAATTGTACTAGTAATTAACTTCCGATTTCCACACATCTCACCTTCACTTGATATGTAGCATTCATTTGATTATATTTGAGTTACCAGTGCTGAAATGATTAGGACAAATAAAAAATGACTAATCTTGAGACCCTGTGGTGTGGTCTACGCACTATGCTCCTCAAGTTATGTCGAGGTTAAAGCACTGATAACATCTGATTTGACCTCTTTACTGTGGAATGTGCGAGAATGACACCGCCGTGGCTTCTTTGTCTGACAAAGCCGAAGAAACAACGCGTTACCACATGCGACAGCGCCGCATCAAATGCTCAAGGACTAACGTATATTGCGCCATTGTGCGGACTCCCGAAAAAATTTGTGTTTATACATACGTAGTGTTGTCAAACGGTCACAAAATTGACTTTTTACGACGGCAGTCCCATCACCGAATACTATTTTGACTTTAGTTGCTTCATCAATACTCGAATTTAGTTTAGCTGTACTTTAATACGAAAAACTAAACTGCTAAAAAGCATGTTAGTTTTCCCACTGCTAGCTACTTTAGTAGTATGGTTTAAAATGTGCCTGTCCTATTATTTCCCTCCAGAAATAAAGTATACTAAAGTAAATATACTATTGATGGAGAACTATAGTTTTGGGGGAACTTTAGCCCGTTTAGATTTGCTACTTTTTTTCTGGTGGCTAAAATGTTACTACTTCAGTACAACTAAATTGTTCGAGGTTAGTTGCTACTTCAGTAGTGCGCAATACTGTGACCGAATAACAACACTATATATACATATATAACATATGTATATACATTTACAAAAACATATATACAGCATTGAAAGTCATCACTGGGAAGTCAGATAGCACCACCTGACATTAGTAGATCACTTTTATCATTACTTTTAAAATGTTAAAAGTATTTATGTATATGTATATTCATTAATCATAGTATTTCCGATACCTTAACTTTCGGAACTTATAATCCATACATATGTATACAGATAATTAATTGTACGTGAATTTCCATTCGCGATATAAAAATACTTTTTTCTTTCAGTTGGGATTCGAGGTATAAAAATTCAATTTCATTACATCACCCTATGATATGTACAACACAGCTTACCTTTACCTTACATTTAAAAAATCAGAATAATTGTACTGATTATCGTAAATCGTAACGTTATTTGTATTTAAAAAATAACACAATTAAACATTTAGCTTAATTAACAGATGGCCTTAAGTTGCCCAAATATTCGAACAGGGGAAAACTATGTTCATCTTTCAATATGTCCTGAAGTTTCTCACGAACTTCGCTCGTAATTTTGAAGGTATTCTTCCACTCCCAACAAATGGCCGAAGTAACCACACGTCTGCATGAAAAAGACGAAAATATTAAATATTAATTACAATAAAAACAACACCATCAGTTTGCCTAGTCCTTCAGAACAATTTTAATGAAATGATGCCAACAAAGGACAATAAAAATACAAAAATATTATAATTTGGTACCTAAAATCTGAGGCATGCCACCCGGAGCGAGCCATCACACCCTCGTGTTTAGTTTTAATTTTTACAAATAATATTTCACCAACATTTAAATTAATGTTCGTGGTGTATGATTTGCTCAATGATGGTTCCTCTAGCCCAGTTCTGAAGTAGTCCGGACTAAATTTCCCATTGCTTTGCACCAGCCTAAAAAACACCAATTTCTTCAAAAACCATTGCTGGCCAAAAGTCACGTAGGTCCTAAAACTACTGAAGACGTACCGTTCAAAAATAGTAGGAATGCGTGTGAGAGGGAATTCGGTAGCACAAGTAATACTATACTGCTGGTCTCCGTATCCATTGGTAGATAGTTTCGAAATGAAGTTAGTGCAGTCAGCTAACCTATAATTTATTAAATATTAATAGCAAAGCCAATTCAGTCAATGAAAAAATACTGTTTTACAATTCAAACCAAAAGGATAAGCACATAAACGTGAGATACCTCTGAGCATAAGGAATATTTCTCAAACTGCGACCACCAATAGAATCAGCGTCAAGGATGCATAAGATGGGCTTTCGTGACTTGGAAGCAGGAAACAATTCAGCATACAAAGTGGTTCCCTCAGGTAGCTTAAGTCCTGGGATTACCTGCCAGATTCCGTCTTTAAACTGGCTAACACCCTCACCAGGGGTAACTAAAATGTTGACGTTATAGTTAGTACTTATTCCGTAACAATCACTAGTTTCATAGAATAACTTACTATACACCTGTAAACTGTGATGAACTAAGATATTACCAGCTATGATCCTCCTGTTTACAATGCCTCCTGACACAATGAAAGCCCACTGCTCAATTTCGCCAGCCTTTATCCAATTCCCTTCGTTTACGACATCCACCAGCCGATTCTGAATCGAAGTAAGAACTGAAAGGAACAGCAAATTATTAGCAGGTTCGACCTTCCTGACTCGTTCATAAGCCATATTTATTCTGCAGATAGCATAATGAATAAAATAAAAAATTACCAGACGTCATTTCACGAGGCCAGTGTTTAGAGAATGTAGGATTTGATGTATCATCACCGGAAGTGATTTGATGTAGTTTCCATTTCAGTAAAATATTATTTCGCATACTCAAAATCTCTTTGTCAATATCCTCCTTCTCCAACTGAGTTCCCGATAAATATTTTTCACTGCGCTTGGCTATCGAAGTTGCAAGAGCCAATTCTTTTTTGCTAGTACTAAAACGTGTAAAGATATATGTATATTTTAGAATCCGATAATACTACATCAGCTCAGCAACGTACAAATTGAAAAACTTACTCATAATTATTCATTCGGATAAAATGCATGAAATCTGCATCCACCACTTTGAGAAATGATCCCGAACTCGAAGAAAGATTTTCGACCCCAAAAATTGATTTGATGGTGACATTCGTCTGCTGCCAATCTTGTTGTATACGAAATTGGTTGCAGTTTTCCAAGAATTCCATAATTTTAAGAAACTGGCATACCGACAACTTCCAGAAACAAAGAATGAAACGCTCTCCTGGAAGAGCGCTTTCAGGTTTTTCGATCGATATTTTAGAAAAGCAACGACTCAGATAAAATATTAATCCTACTATAAAATCTGACTGTGTATCTGAAACTTTAAGAATAAAAACACCTCCATCTCTGATTAAATCAAGAGCCAGTAAAGTCTGAACCAGAGCTAGGTCCTCAGGTCGGTTCTGTAACCCCTCGTACGGTATCTATGGTACAACAAAGTTTGTGACACTGAGAGACAGAGATATGATTAATAATAGTCCAAAATATTCGAGATTATACTCACCGCACTGGCAACCATTACATCTACTTTGTCTGGGAACATTGATGAAGCTTTCTTTTTAAAGTCACTCACAGAACTCGGATCAAAAACATCCGGTGGTGAACTGAACGTACCTGCGTACAAACATGCAAATAAAGAAAAACAATGTTTCTATGAAGATAAAAAAAACCAACAGTACAACTCAGCATCACTGGTTTGCTATAATCGCTTTAGAACTTCCTTACGCAGTTACACACCTTCAAAATTCGAAAAATTTTCGTATGAAATCCCAGCACCCCGAGACAGTTTCGCAAAACCTTCTCCTTGTGCAGGCATGAAGCCCAAACCGTAGCAGTTGTTACCCTTTTTCCATAGGAAATAACTAAAAACAAATCGCCGAAACCAATTAATTATAAATATTATTGAGCTCTAGTGAGAACATTAAATAATTTGAAGAAAAGGAGAATACAATACTGCAAATTCACCCTAAGCTCCTGTATTAACATGTACTAAAAATTACTTACTCAGCGAAGTTGCCGTAAGAACATATGAAGTTTAAATGGCCTTTGTTGCGTGCGCTGGATTCGATCATTTCACACCCAAGAGTCGAATCCACGTCTGCTATCTGGTATGATTCGAAATTCATCCATGGTACGTTTCCCTCTGTTAAAGAAATTTCCCACTCTTCTACGGGTTGATTTTCAGGAAAAAGACTCCGAAATGTATGGAATTTCAACCGGTCTATTCTCTGTTAAATGTCGAACATCCTGGTAAATTATACATACAAAAACATAACAGAAATTGGGCAGAGTTTTTCCAACCTTGCTAGCAACGATATCCATGAAAACACCTTGCAAGTCAAAAGAACAATCCGGTGGAAAAAATGGACCACAAGGAAAGGACTGGTCATCATCCCGTAGAAGGTCTTGGTTGTCGTTTGGGAGTTCAGTGTTGTAGGTCATAAAATTTTCATATTCTGGAGACCCAAACGCTGTTGTGTCGGTATGATAATGAAACCATCGAGGAACTTGAATGTCATCTAAATCTTTGTCGATAGCCAACGAGGATCCCGAGGCTGCTTCACTACTAGTGGACTGCAACAATGGTAAAATTCTACGCTTTCGGGCAGTTCCATTTGTCTTATCCTCACTTATTTGTATTGGAGAAAGATGTTTTGGTGATTTAGTTTTGCTCAATCTAGGAGAGCAGCGAAGTCCGTAGCCAGAAGTCTCTTCAGACGAAACAGAAGAACTTTCAGGCAGTTTCCTTTTCCTGTCGGCACGAGTAGAGAGGAAGATTGGTTCAATACCGTCTTCAATTACTATCAGTCGTTTTAGCTTCACTTCGCATTTTGGCAAAGAGTCTACCCACTTTTGGAGTGCTTCAGGCAGAGCTTCGGCTGAATTTGTTTTCGCACTAGGATCTGCGAGCGATGGTCGTGGAATGTGATTATTCGAACTAGTAGCAGGCACATTAGAATCATTGTGGGACAATGTTCGGCGACCAATGCTCGAGGTGGAAACAGACGGAAAATTTAGGTTTGATGATAATAAAATCTCGCTTGAATTTTCGGTGCGACCAGGTCTTGACCCATTCAGTAAAGTCTGACTAGATTCGTAAGTACAAGAAATACGCTCAGAATAGGAAATGCTAGATAATTCGCTTAGTGGACCAACTTCTTCAATAATTTCAATTTCTTCGTCCTCTACAAAGCGTTCAACGCCTTTGGCAGCACTGATCTTTCCATTCGGCGAGTGGGTACTCAATAAATTCGAATTGTTGCATACCTCTGCATTTTCAACTCTCTCAGTTTTCGGAGATCTGGTTGCGGTTGCGAGTTTAATATCTACGCTTCGAGTTGCCGGCATATTCCGAGCATTGTCATTAAATCTGCTTGCACCACCAGGTATATTTCCAGTTATGGAACCAACCATTACAGGCGTAACTATTTTTGATGGTTGTGACGGGATAATTGACGTGGGTGAGGTGACTTCATCTCCACTAAAATCAATGCGTTCCTGCTTAATATTGTTGACACCTTGTAACGAGCAAACTGTAGATGTGCCTGTCGATATGTTACATAAGGATGCAGAGGTACCTTCACATGGTGCACCTTGAGGATCTATACGTTCTTGCTTTACAGAAGATTTGCTTGAGCAGGGATGGCAAGCAACGCTGTCTTTGATACTTGTTCTTGCTACGGCTGTAGCGGTAGAGGTGATCCCGCCATTGACCAACCCATTGTTAAGAGGTTCACTTTGCTTAGGTTTTTCATTGATAATAGGTAATCGTACAAGTTCCTCCACAAATGCTATTTCGTTCCACGTGGGATCACCACTACCGTTTGGAGATGGAAATGCATCCGATCTCCCATGGTCAATGTCAACATCAGCGGAGGAAGAGGAAAACACCTTCAGTAACGCATTAATAGCAAACTGCTGAGGAACAGGATTTGCATTCACCACTGTCTGACCTTTTCTCCTGTGTGTGTAGACCTCTTCCGGCATGGACTTAAGCAGAGTATACATATTCTTAAACTTAAACATTTCGTGAGACAAATCTTCTTTGTAGAGCATTTTGTACTCCTCGCATATGCTTATCAATGGACATCCCAACTGCAATAAAATTAAAAAGTGGACTTCAAAACTTTTTGACAATTAAATCAAATGATTTCATACGAAAATATTCAAGCAGGAGAAAAATCAGAACCAGCTTTCAAATGATAAAAACACGAATGAAATCATTCATAAACACAATATAATAATATGCATATTTATTTGCAAAAAGAAAGAAAGTAGCAAAACTAAACTGTGTGACGTAGCAGTAGCATGAACTGAATTTTTCTCCGGATAACCATAGGTACTATAGCAAATTCTTCTGTTGTAGAAGGGTGAGGATTGACTCCTCTTAAAGATGCAGCTTCGCTGTTGTTAGTCATTCTACACTAGCCGCTCGGGTGTAAGGTGTAACCCACAAGAAGTTGATTCTTCTTCAAGGAGGGAAAGGGTAACATCAATTCCACACGTGTTGTTAAGATAACAAAAATAAAACCTGTAATAAATGTCAAATTAAAACTTGCCAAGATGTGGGATCAAGTTTATGGTTCAGCATTTTCAACGTTTGAAATAAAACACAAAACCCTATTTCCTATATGACAAGCAAATCCACATTTTTCATGTATTGACGATTCGATGTGAAGACTGCAGGAAACATTGAGAACCTCGACTCTGTGCACGTACATACAAATATACGCACTATAATTGTTTTGTCGCACCTTTGAATTAGCTGGAAATACTAACGGACGATGACCCCTCGTCCAAATCTGACATCAGTGGTTTGCATACAGCGAGTGCATGTGCATGTACACACAACAATCGAGCTGATTCGTGAATAACCGGCAGGTACAGTTAATTACGACGAGACAATGCTAACTGCTAACGAGGTTTGGTAATGACACTTTCACTTGATCCATGTTCTCCCTCCAACAACACACCGAAGAGTTGAGCAAGCTATAACGCTGGTTACAAGTTTTAATGTTACTTGGAGTTAGCAATGCTATTAGTTACGGTTAAGGTTAAGACTACAATGAATGATGGCAATGGCAAACTGAGTCTTATTACTGTCTTTCAACACAGTTCATTGGTATTATGACATTATGAGGACAAATACATACACCCGTTGAAAGAAAATCCTGACATGTTAATTTACAGAGGAATGTCACAGGTCATAGCCACAGGCCGACAGGCCTCACAGATCACATTCGGCTTGACGCGATGGGAATGGGTGGGAAATACAAGAACGGCTGGAGAAATGTCCTCACTCCAGTCCCGACTTTCACATCAACTTGGATAGAGTAACAAGTCAATTCCCAATTGAATTCGCAGCTCACAGAAACTCAAGGCAAAGGCAACAAAAGGAGTATTTAAGGATTTATTGGAGCTGAATGAACAGTGAAGAGTGAATGAAATCACAGGTTTTCATTACTGCTTCCGCTTCCCCTTGCCTGACCAATTTATAGTTTACGTTTTACGTGATGGTGTATAATTACGATTTCCCCGTTGCAGATAGAAGTACTCCTGAACTCCTGACCGCCCCGATCATCCAATACTGGTCACGGAGCAATTGGTAATCCGAGCTGCAACCTGCAACCTGTATCACTATACACATGACACATGGACACTGGAATATGGGAAAAGGATGTCTAAATAGGAATTTTAATAATACGGAAGTGTCGAGGCAATACATATGCAGATACTATCAGAGGAAAGAGCACATATTATAGATAATATAAGTACTTGCAATAATACAGTATACAGTAGTAAATAGTAAATACTGTAGATGTAGATAGTACGTAGGTTCAAGCGGTGAAGCAGCAATAAGGCGTAAGGATTGAGCTTTGAGCGTTTGAGGTTTGAACCTTATTTGATCGCTTTGCCTTGATAGAATTACATGCAAAGGGAAGACGAAGACGGAGCGGAGAGAATAAGAATAAGAATAAGGTTGTCGTTGGAGGAAAGGAAAGTGAGGAGTTTCAGAGTTTCCGAGTTTCACCATTTAAGTTTCCAGTTTCAAAGAAAGGCTAGAAAGGACGTAAAAGATTGTCTACAAGCCAAGAGCCCAGAGCCAAGTCGGGAAGGGAAGGGAAGGGAAGAAGAAGAACAAATAGACTGAAAGTACTTAAACTGAAATCACTGAAATGAAAGACGGTCGAGTAAGTAAGAGAAGAGAAAGACTGAGCAGACGAGACTTGACTTGGATTGTTGGATTCGAGAGGAGAGTAAAGGATAAATCCAAAGATTTGAGGAGGGCGCGAGCTGATGGAAAAAGGAAAAAAACTATATAGAATAATAGAATCATACAATTGATACAATGATACAATCCATAGCTGACAATGACAATGAAACTATCAAAGAATAAGAGGCTCGAGTCTGGACTAAAGCGGCGAGTCCAAGAATATTAAGATTTTAACATTATAAGATATAATTAAGAATCCCCCGAGAACTCGTCACTTGTCCGCTTGTCAAATGTCAAAGGACTGAGAGACTGAGAGACTGAGAGACTGAGAGACTGAGAGACTGAGAGACTGAGAGACTGGAGCGAAGTGGAAGAACTGGAAGGAAGACCGTACAAAGTCCCTTCATCCAACTTTTACCCCTTTCACTTGGACGATGGAAGTGTTGAAGTGTTGGGACTTGGGACGTTGGGAGTAAGCCAGTAAGCAAAGACTCAGTGATCGTGATCACCGTCACTTGTGTCACAGTGTCACTTGTCACCTACACCCTCCTAGATTTCCCGTCACTTCACTCTTCAACTCTTCACATTCAATCATTCAACTATGGACTGAAATACTTATTGATGGTTAGTCATTTAGTCATTTAATGATCTAATAGTATCCTCGTTTCCGTACAATGAGTGCAATCGCAGAATGTGAACACTGAAAAGGACGTGTGGTGTGGAAGTGTGGACGTGTGAAGGGAAACAACAAACAACGAAACACGATCACTTCTGCTTTTCCGCTCTTCCCTGCCCCGACACAATTCTAAGAGTGGGTTCTTTACAGGTGTATTAACATTGCATTATGAGCCCTTTTCATGCTCAACCCGTTCGACAGCCTTCCAGTCTTACTTATCCCCGTACACGTATAAGAACTATACTCAAGTCCCTGCTCTGACCCCTCACATCTCACTGCAGAACGATCAAATCAAAATTAAAGATTAGATCCTCAAGGATTCATCCTCCTCCTTGCTTCGGTGGCACGCAAGGCGTCGTCAAATAAAACTATAAAATAAGCCAGGGGTTGCAAGTTCCAGTCGAAGGAAGTCATTAGTTGTCTTTTAAATCAAATCTTGCAATATTAAATTAATAGACAATATGAACGAGAACCAGATTAAACTGTGTAAGCTCCTGCTCCTGCCTCTGGAAGTTCGTAAAGCTGTAAGGTCTGGACCTGTTGCTACCAGTTATTCTAAATGCGTCCAAGAGCTCGTGAGTGTATTCGTGAGAATGGTTTTTTATCATGTTTTTATTCAATGCACAATCCACATGGGATTGAATCGTTACGTTATGGAAGGTTGTGTCTATAATCTTCGACATTGCTTAGCTATGTATAATACCATTTGTATCCTTGCTTTGCAGATTATGAATTCTATTGATGCTTCAGCTACTGAAATCAACGTCAGTATAAATTTGGAAAAGTTTTTGCTGCGAGTTGAGGATAATGGCAAGGGTATTCCCAAAGGAGAAATGCTGGTCGTAGGTCGGAGGTAATGAAACAGTTAAAGTAAAATAACCGATGAGGGTATTTCTATTTCCACGACCATATATTTTTATTCTTGCCTTATATCAGCTTCAGTTATTCTTTGATTTGTTGTGGAAAAGGTATTTCACCAATAAAGTATCATCTCTGCAAGACCTTGAAAAACTTGACAGTTATGGCTACCGAGGAGAAGCTCTAGCGAGTATAACTGAATATTCTTCGGACGTGCGAATAATGTCAAAGGTAGAGGGATTTCCAGCGTATTGCAAAAAGCTAGCGGACGGAAAACATTCGATGATAAAACAAATACAAGAAAAAAACCTAAAAATATCTGGAACTATCGTTAGTGTAAAAGGACTTTTGTCTAAAGTACCTGTTCGCCAGAAGAGAATTGAAAAAGAATTAGAGATTCAACATATAAAGAAAATGTCGGAACGTGTCAACCTGCTGAATTATGGTGTCACCATTACGGTGAGAGATGACCTTACAGGAGCAAAAATATTGCACATTAAAGGGTCGAAGTCCATCAAGGAAGCTCTGCAAACTTTGGATAAGCAGCGCTATGGTTGTTTGCGCCATGAAGACATTCTAACCGAAAACTCAAATTCTAATTCTATTATAGTTAATGGTGTTGTGAGTCAGCATCCACATCCGGATGTTAGTATGCAATTTTTATTTGTAAACAAGCACTACATACCTAAGATAAACGCGAGAATATACAGGATGATGCTGGCTCATCTGACTGTAGCTTTGGGTTTTGAAAATCGAACAGCGATCACTTCAAACGTAAATCACGACGATCACGCACAAAGAGCTGGTTCTCCTAGAAAGACTTACGACACCAATAAATATCCAGCATTTGTCATCAACTTGACTTGCTCATGGTCTGATTTCTCAGTAAATACAAGATCAAATTTTAAGGACAATGTTGAATTTCGAGACTGGGATTCGCTGGATAAAGCATTCGAGTCATTTTCGGTTAAAGTTTCCAGGAGCGTAGAAATAGCATCTCGTTTTCGTCCGACAGAACTTTTTCCGGGAGGAATTTCCTCGCTTACGCACCATCCGCCGTCTAGTCAAAGTTCGGACAGTCAGAAAGCATATACGGCCAGTTCTTCTGTTTATGACTTCAAGATGCAAGTAAAACAGGACTGGTGCTCACAAATTGCTTTGAAACATTCGAAGGATAGCAGCTTTGGTACTGAAACATGTGAGTTTTTAAACTTACAATTGTGATTATTTGCTAAAAAGGAGCTGATCATGTTTTGTTTTTTGCAACACCATTTTTCTCTTGCAGTAAATTCTAGACCTACCTTGCTTCGGGTCAAGAAGCACGGAGTGGCACAAAAAGCAAAATTGAAACCAACCACCAGACTGACAAGAACTTACACTTATACAGTGAGAAAACGAAAATCTAGCAACAAACAAGTACATCATAACCTGCAACAGCTTAAGTCTCAAATTCATACTTTGGTGCCCGGTCCTGATGATTTCTGTGACAGCGACTCACATTCAGAAGTTGTGCCTACTGAAAGTGCTTGCGTTCATAAAACTCCACCGAAGATTCCAAAAACATTTGACCACGAAACGCAGAGTATTGAACAAGAAGAATCATCACAGGTGCGGTGATATTGACATGTTATTACTGAATTAGGGTTGATTTAAGGAAGTATTACATTATTACAAAGTTACCCCCATTTATGATTAAATAATTACATCTGTAGCTCTTGCAAATAATAATTTAATGAATTACGGGACAGGTGCTACAGCCAAAGAGTTTTCGTACTTCCTGGTTCCGCAAGGTCCTTCCGACTGGTGCCGCGCATTTCTGGCCGGATGGTGATGCTAGAATTAAAGGTACTTCCCTGGTCGAAATTCCCAATCAACTGCAAGAGTCAGAGAATAACACTACCGTAACGTTGATAATGGATTCAAGTGACGACATCGAATTGAATAAATGGCATTGGCGTAGTAGCATAGAAGCGATTGAAGTTCTTGACCAAACCAAAACCCTTCAAAACACAACAACTGCATCTAATATGTTGCCACTACTTCACAGTAATGGCAAAGAACTAAATTTTTTAGTCAAGAAGGTAAATAACCTGCAATCAAGGTGTAGTTTTTCTAAGGACGATCTCGCCACTATTGCCGTAATTGGTCAAGTAGACAACAAGTTTATCGCCGCTAAAATCAAGACATGTTTCGGAAACGGATCAGAGATAGTAGCTTTATTCGATCAGCACGCTGTACACGAACGAGTGCGACTGGAAAAATTAATTACTGGTGAGCTAGCCAAATTTAACCTACAATTTATTTGAGACATGTTGGCCCTACTGAACTCTGACACTTTTTCAAGCCAACCTTTGCACGAAAACATTGTAATTAGTAATTATTATTATAGAATATTAAATGATTTGCTTAGATACTCGAGTACAAAAGGAAGGAGAATACATCATTGCGTTTGCCACGTTGTCCTACCCTATTTGCTTGAACTTGTCCGACTCTTCGGTCCGTATTATTCATACATACAAGAAAGACTTTGCTGCGATTGGGTTAGAACTAGAGACACTCGGATCAAGTCGTGTAAAAGTTTCAGGTGTTCCTAAGTGCTTTGTGGAAAGAATTTCTAGCGAGGTAAGCTCATAGCAGATGTTTGCAATTTTGCACTGATATAGAAATTATCGGATACAATATTGTCATTTTATTTCCTTTAATATGTATTTATGTTTTTCAGCCTAAACTATTGAGGGATGACTGCATGCAGCGGATGTTACAATCCTTAATTCAAGAGCAAGTTCAAAGCATCATGCAATCTAATAGCTTTGTCTGTTCGTTGCCCAAAACCATCCTTGAAGTGTTGAAGTCAAGGGCTTGCAAAGGTACTATGTCAATTTAATTATTGTGTAATTTCAAATCGGTGGCGTCTAGTAGAAGCTGTGTCAGTGTCACGTTCATAACAGAGCAACAATTTGTGATTACGACACTTTGGTTTTGTTTGCAAAGAAACAATAAAAAGAAACAATAAAAAAAATATTTAAATGTTTTTTCCAGGAGCGATTAAATTTGGCGAAGAGCTGTCCCTGCAAGTGTGTTCCGAACTAATGAATAGTCTTAAGAATTGTAAGGCGCCGTTTCAGTGTGCACACGGACGCCCTGTGGTTGTACCTTTATTAGAACTCTAAAAGAATGTTAAAGTCCTGACTGAGTGTGTGGAAATTGCATTGTGTATAGTCACTAGTTACATTCACTGAGTTTTTTTTGTATTTCTCGTGGTTCTGTGTAAGAGCTTAGAGCTACCTCGTTTTTTTTTGTACTCACCGTGATTCTGAATCCGAGCATTTCTATTTACTATTTTTTATAATTATATGTAGATTAAGTTGTGTTTCAGCAATAAACATCACAATACATACATCAATATGCACGTACAACCTGGCCAGATAAAAAGGGAGAAATTCTGCGCCCCGCCCTACTGACATTTCATAATTTCATATTATACCCCGTTTTGTGCTTCAAGAAATAAACGAAACGGACGGAACCACAGGGTTAATTAAGGATGTCAATGATTCCTGTTAGGTTATCAGGGTTACCAGATGTACTGATTTTACAGTACTGATTTGACGACCACGTTCCTGATTCCTGATTGACCCTCAATCAGGAAGCCAAATGTACTGATTTGGTAAAAGAGGAAAAAGAAGGATTTTTTTCAAATATTTTTACGTCGCCAGCATCATTGTCAGATTAGTTCATGTTCATACATAATAATTTGAGACGTACCAAAAATTTGTATACAGCGTAGCAAGTTGCAAGCTGAGTTGCGGAGAGGACAATGATGTTCCTTAGCAGATTGTAGTTGAAATCTTACGAGCTCTAATAATCAGTCAAAATTGTCTACCGCGAGACCACCATGATATCTGAGTATTTCTATTTTTTCAATTAATAAGCCTGCTTGTGGTGCCAAATTTTTCTTTGATTATTGAAATCGACGCTTATTCCAATTCCTCGTTATTTTTTCTCTGGTTTTATCTCATGTACCATTTCTCTATTTGCTTACAGTTACTATCCGTAATTTTATTCCCGTGTGTTCTAAATTTTTTCTCCGTTTCTCTCATATGCTTTCAGTGGGCAGCAAGTACAGTAGAGAAAAACAGAGAAACTTAGTGAGGGAATAAGGGAGCGAAAGGAAATAAAAGTTATGTATGCAACGATGAAAACGTGAAAAGAAGTTAACTGCAAAGGTATAGAAAAAGTGAACACAACCAAATTTAAGGAGTAGAGCAGGAAAAATCAAAGAAAAATATATGTCTTCATTGTTTTGGCGATAAACAAATGCCAAAGAAAAAATCTAATCATAGCAAAACGTAACCAGCAATAAAATGGTTGAGTTCTACGTAAACCTACTTTGTGGGCATTTTACGATAATTTATGATTATTTAGTTTGATTTTTTCGAAAATTGGATGGTCGAATATTATAAGATAGTGATCATTCACATGATTACTCTCTTGTCATCCTCCACATCATCACACTCATGTGGGATGATAGGGCATTGTCTTCATGACAATGGGATGATGCAATTGTTACACAATGCTAATCCGGATGTTATCTTAAAGCATCCGGTAAGATCTATCAATAACCAGGAAGATCTTTGCTCAGCCAAAGATGTGAATGGAGATTGAGAGACCAGTCTTTTATTAACCTTTTCACAAAAAACGTGTTCGTTCTATTGATTGTACCTTTGTGCAATTTAATGCATACGCATCATGTAGATAGGAGTTTCGGATTAAGGGCCAGGAAACTCCCGGTGAAATCTTGAGGAAGCCCCTAGGACGGGATGCTCTTGAAAGTAACCGGTGAACCCATTGCCCTGAGTCCATATGACCTGGAGCCTGGTCGTATGGCAGGGATTTCGTACGAGGCGTATCTCTCAGAGATTAAGCCCCTCACTGGAGATTGTGATTACGTAAGTGGTAACGTGGACCTCCCATTGTCCTCAACCACTCTAAGGGACGAGTTGTCCAGTCATTACATAACACATAGGGCATCTCTCAGAGTATGCCAATAAGAACCTATCTATATCCTCGAGAATGACCCCGGCTATGTCACTACATATAGTGATCTAATTGAAAATGTCGTTAGATCCGCAATAAAATGCGGTTTGAGCAGCAGTTGAGGGAAATCTTTGTTCAATATGTTAATTTATAGCGATTTTTCGCATGTTTTCCTACAAATTTTTAAACTCAGGCCGAGGATTTTATATGTACTGATTTCAGATTCCTGAAATCTGATATCAGCCCTATAGGCTATGTATGGTGTGATGTTCGATGTTCCAGCTTACTCGTAGTCTTTTATGGTGGAATCTGCAATGTGCACACATATGTATAGTATGTATGCAATATTAGACTAATATTGTCACTGGCAAATCACTGCTGAATTGCCAATCAACTCTGGAGCTCACGCCTCGCCCTCATCTGCACTCTCGATCTCTTATCCGATGTCTCCGACTTTTCTTCTCCTTCAATTACACATTACCATCGAGTTGGTGAGTTACTCACAAGAGTCATTATTGGTGGTGAATTTGTTTCAACAGTGATCGTAAGTTGTCACTAATTGTTGCTACTTTTTGTGTTGCAGGACGACGACGTTCAAGGCCTCCCTGCAGTGCCCAGTGTCATTACCTTATTTCTATTAGTTGCGTGCCTAGTTCGCAACCATTAAAGCATAATTGTACCGCCGCCGTGTGCTTTTTTTTTCATTTCTAGTAGCATTTAATCCTAAATCAGTGACGCGCCCTAATTGCGCATCTTCATCCTGTTTACCAAATCCCTAGCGAGAGAATGGCGTGGAATAGAACTGTGGAAGAACTCTGCAAAGTTGTTTGTGGTTTAAAAGATCCTGTGTAGACGAAATGGACTGCGGAGGAGGACCATGAAAGTACGTGGAGGAACGTGGGGGGATCCAATCACTGCTATCTGTATATTGGTAAACTGACCAGATTTTCTTGCGTGAAATATTTCAAAATTTATTCAAAATTTATATTTCACTATTTATCAAAATTTCAAAATTCTGTAAAAATGCAAATTTTTACGATTGCGACGCAAATAATAGTATTTCTATTT
>JAQGBT010002557.1:0-23458 GCA_034698585.1 Disparrhopalites patrizii | reverse complement strand
ACAGATAAAGAGAGAAATAGAGAAAAACAGATAAAGAGAGAAATAGAGAAAAACAGATAAAGAGAGAAATAGAGAAAGAGAGAAAAATAGAGAGAAAAAGAGAGTAAGAGAGAAATAGAGGAAAATAGAGAGAAAAAGAGAGAAATAGAGGAAAATAGAGAGAGAAATTGAGGAAAATAGAGAGAGAAAGAGAGAAATAGAGGAAAATAGAGAGAGAAATAGAAAATATAGACGAAAGTATAGAGAGAAATAGAAAATAGAGAGAAAAATAGAGAAAGAGAGAGAAAGAGAGAATTTGAGAGAAAGAAAGAATATCCGTCTTCTGCCTTTGCATGTTTCCCTGTTAAATAGAATATGCACATATGTATCTATAGATATACATATGTTTATATCCACTCATGAAGTAAACCCAGAACTTGTTCAACATACATTGCACAATAGCTCAAGACATTTTTCGCCCTTCTTGAAAATAAACATTGCAAAACCCCCACATATGCATTTCCCACACCTTGTATTGTGGAGAGAAAGGGAAGCGAAAGGGTTGATGAGACTCACTCTAACTCCGTGTGTATAGGCACACTTTACTTAGAAATCCGTTAATTTTTCATCAAATTCCCTTCTATTACTCCCATATAAGTTGAGCGGGGGGGGGGGAAAAAGACAAATAATGGTAAATCGGATAGGGCATAAAAAGAGGGAGAGGAAACCAAGGCACATTATGCACACTCTCATGTCTTGGGTTTTACTCCACCAAAAAAACGAAGAAGAAGAAGAAGAAGAGAAAAAAAGGAGGAAAAAAAGTATAAAAGGATTCCTTTACTTCCAGACCAAGAAGGAACAAAAAAGTCTTACATAAGGGTAGGGCAACTGCTTTTGGTGGCGCAGCGCAGTATTGTGCCCTTGGCAGTCTGTAATATACATCCAAAGCATTATTATTATTAATATTATTACTCACAAGCAAAAAAAAAAGTCGTAAAGGGAGAAAAAAAGTTACTCCATTCTTTTTCTATATAGTAGGAAAAAGACGGGCGGCTACAACCACCGCCACGAGAAATTCATTGTAAAAGTCTGATGAAATTTTTGAAGCCATCCTCTCTCCCTTCTCTCTTTCTCTCTGTCTGTCACTTGTTCCCTCATTCATTCGTCTTTTCTTGGTTTCTTCAAAAAAAAAAACTCTTTTTTTGTACTTGACGCAAAGGATAAAAAAAAATACGTCGTCGACAGCCGTCATCAATAACATAAAAAACGATGCAGATGCTGCCCCTGCTGCTACCTTCAAAAAATGTTTCCTTAACGTTACAGCTTTACCCTTCTAGTACTTCTGCTATTGTAGATGCCAGTAAAAAAATAGGGGAAAGGTTTACCCCAGTTTTTAAAAAAACAGGATCCGTCTTCTGTACTACTAATTATGTACTGCCACAGTTTAGATTTAGGTCCATCTCCTGTCTCCACTCCACCCTTTAAAATATCGCTCCCACACGGTATCATTATGCAAATGTTTTTTGGCATAAAAATAAAAATAGTGTTATGTAGCCGTGAATGCGTGTGGTGGAACATCTCATTAATTTTATGGCTTGCATTTGTCGAGTTGGAGCGGCGGGGGGAGTGAATTTCGGTATATGGAGAGTACATCTTTGTTTTTGTGCTCTTCTACAGAAATATGTGAAGAGCATATATTTTTGTGGAGTGGTTACAAAAGGCAGCATGGACAGTCATCTTGGTACATCTCCGTACTGGCAATTATCACACCAAGTCAAAACACGTTCACATAGATAGAACTGCAGGTATGGTTTAGCAACCTATATTTGCATGGGAACACCTGACGTCAGATTTGAGGGTGGAAACTGGAACTTCTTCCTGCTGTGAGAATTTTTTTTTTCAATGGACAGGGTGTGTCAGACTAGTCAATGCTCATGAATAATCAAATTATTTTTTAAAGCATTGTTACTAGCTTTGATTCACATTCTTTCTTCTTTATTTGTGCAATGGGAAATGGCAAAGCATTTATTTTGATTATTCTTTACTTCATTTGCCTTTGTCTCTCATCTGCTCCTTCTCGCTCTCTCTTTCCTTCTCTGTCTCTCTCTTTCTCTATTTCCCTGTTTCCATTTCTCTCTCTCTTTCTGTCTGTCTCTTTTTCTCTGCTTTTCTCTCTTTCTCTCGCTCCATTTCTCTCTTTCTCAGTCTTTCTCTCTCCTTGTCTATTTCTTTTTCCTCTTCTCTCTACTTTTCTGTTTCTTTCTCCTGTTCTCTCTTTCTCTCTCCTTTTCTATTTCGTTTTCCTCTTCTCTCTCCATTTCTCTTTCTTTCTTCTGTTCTCTCTCTCTCTCTCTCTCTCTCTCTCTCTCTCTCTCCATTTCTCCTTCTTTCTCCTGCTCTCTCTTTCTCCTGCTCTCTCTTTCTCCTGCTCTCTCTTTCTCCTTCTTTCTCCTGCTCTCTCTTTCTCTCTCTCTCCCTATTTCTGTCTCTCTGATTTTCTCTGTTTCTGTCTCTCTAATTTTCTCTATTTCTGTCTCTCCGATTTTCTCTATTTCTGTCTCTCCGATTTTCTCTATTTCTGTATTTCTGATTTTCTCTATTTCTGTCTCTCTGATCTTCTCTATTTCTATCTCTCTGATTTTCTCTATTTCTGGCTAATTCTCTTGTTTTTTTCTTGCTCTTTCATTCCCAGTCTCTCCCATTTTCTCTCCTTTCCATTATTTCTGTCTCTTTGTGTCTTTCTCCAATTCTCCCTTTCTCTTTCCTTTTCCCTATTTTTGTCTCTCTCCGTTTCTTTCTCTTTCTATGACGCTTTCTTTCTTTCTGTCCCTTTCTCTCAGAGACACATGAATCACCATAGATATATGAATTAACATTGAAGTCCTTTTCGGCCACATTTTCGAAAATACTAATAAGCAATTATTTCCTGGATAAATCCTCTCCCCATGTATGCATGCATTAATGGGATAAACTTGAAAACAAAAACCAATTTAATCCACGCGCCTGAAAAAGTAAATTTTTATGGGAGTTCAAAAAAGCAATATAATTTTCTGCTAAAACAGGGTCCAGGTTCCACACAAGATCTTACAAATATTTCTTTTGTCATGTGAGTTAAAACAAAGACAAACGATTGGGGATGGAATGAAAAGCTCCACATGTATATCGTATATATGCATTCAGGAGTAACGTATATATAATGTACATACATCAGATATTAGTGTGAAGTGAAGCAGTACACATTGATGCTTTCACTGGGCTACATAGATCGGAGTGAAAGGGAGAAGGAGGATGGAAAGGAGAGGTTTATTAACTTTCTCTCCTTTGTATTCAGTGCAACGACTGAAACTTGAAAGAAATTTAGTACTTGAGTGATAAAGTACTTTGAAAGGAGGAAGAAAGTGACTACAGAAAAAAAAGGAACTCTGTCTGAGGGTATT
Source organism: Disparrhopalites patrizii (assembly GCA_034698585.1). Taxonomy (NCBI): domain Eukaryota; kingdom Metazoa; phylum Arthropoda; class Collembola; order Symphypleona; family Sminthuridae; genus Disparrhopalites; species Disparrhopalites patrizii. Next base: position 20,042 of record JAQGBT010002557.1, on the reverse strand, counting down.
AATAAATAGAGCATTGTAGGTATGTAGTAGCCATGCATATATACACATATAAGGGAAGTATATGAGTGACCCAAAATGCGGTAGGCTGGAAAGGAAAGTTTTAATTTTATTTTTTTTTGCACCGAGTGAAAAGTAATAATAATGGGTAGTTAGAATTTTTATGGTCGTTGCGAGTGAAAAATATAGGTTCGGAGCCAATGTCCTTCACGTACGGGCGGGGAATGTAAGATTAAAAAAAATTCCGCCGTTCCTATGTATTAATGCGATTGACACGACAGAGTTGGTATAGTCCAAGTGAAAGGAAAAGCCGAGGTAGCGGGACGGAAAAAAAGTTCTAAAGAAAGGTTGTTTGATATTGAGAAGAAAGTAAGTAAGAGGGGAAAGTGCCGTGCTTGCGAAAAAAGGTAATGAGGTAACAACATCTGTAGGCTGATGTCGGAGAAAGGAGGTGCTCTATTACTAGTACAGTGCATATGTACAATAATAGTGTTTGTGGGAGATCCCCAAACAAAATCCACGGAGTCATCGATATACTTCTTGTCGGGAGTAGCATAAGTGCTGGACCAAACGGAAAAACACGGGAGTTTTTTTTTTTTTTTAGCTTAATAAAAGATCAAAAGGTCGCCACACGGTCTCAAATCCCATTACGCTTCACAACACGGTCGTATTCTTCAAAATGAAATGCTGCCAGGTCCTTTCTGGGGTCCCGAATATACTATAAGAATGTGGGAATGCCTAATAATTAATTTACACACCGCCCGGCCCTCTCGCCCGGTTTTGCCGTGAACAAAACTATTTGTTCACCCTGTTTTGCTAGACCCAATATAAAATACATATAAATACATCAATATTATCACAAATTGAAACACACGATCGTTGGATGATCTTTCCAAGGCAAAAAATGCTTCTGCTTTCTTATTATAACTACCGACGATGATATAACCCTACCCAGAATTATGGACGAACTGTGACGGAAAAACAGAGTTGAGGGAGAAAGTTAGTTAATGAAAGTTAAAATTACTATACACGTTTAGGATGCATTTTAGAAAACACCGACATTCCAAGGCTCTGCAACGGACAAATTCTTTGTCTTATTCCAAGTAGCTCCAGAATAGCTGTTATTGATGCCACAAGTTTAATGAGATTCCTGTCCCATTTTTCGCACTACATTAACTGTTAAACTAGAAGAATCAACCTCACCGATTTCCTTCTGAGTCTTTAGATGTTAGCAACTACTGCATCGATTAGCAATTATAGCAATAAAACAATTAAATTGGTTTAATTCATGTGTATCGATTTTTAATCAGTAGATAGTATTTCGCGGATTTTTCAGGTATTTTAAAATGTAATACATTAATACATATATGTACATGTTGTAGGCATGTTTTTGTTTGTACCTGCCTTTTGATTTTGTGGTTAGCACTTCATGTGTTTCTGATTTTGAAGTCAAGCTACACGGGCGTCATTAGGACACCCTGCAATCAAGACAACCTTGGCATCGTATTTGTTTTTACTGAAAAACACGTTCGAGTTCTGAAATAGTAAAGCATGAGTGAAAATAGCGTTACAACTACTTCTCAGCACGTATCATATCTCCGTCTGCCACGAAAATAAAATAGAACAAAGATGATGTAGGTACATAGCATGATGAAAAAGTTAAATGATATATTCATAATATTGATAAGTACTACAGTAATGTTCGTGTAAGCGTCTTTACACTCTGAGACAGCTCAGTGAAAACGTGTGACATGTGACAAATACAAAACGACTAAAACTCACAATTATTAGCATTTCTGCAGTCAATGCTTGCCGTTATAGTATAATACTGAAATTACGTGGTCCTCGGTCAACTTTTTTGAAACTCCTAAATTATACAGTTTATTGCGGGAGTATTCATATCTGAATTGGACAAAATATCTAACAACAAAAACAATAATTTATTTTAAAAATGATAAATATATTTAAAGTATGAATTCACACGCCTGCATTATCAATAAAATGTCTGAATTATTAAGAATACTTCTTTATAACTAGTTGGGCTTCGTCGTAAGAACCTATCGATTTAAGCACATTCGCTATTTCCGGAATTGCGACCCTGAAAAGCATAAACAAGGTTAATTTTAGTCTTAGAACATTCAAATAATTCGTGTAGAATGAGAAAACTCGAAGTACCTGTTTAACGCAACGGTAAAATCAGTGTTTTGAACAATTGAAACCAAGCAAATGGTGAGTTGCTGCAGACCGTTTGGAACTTCTGCATCAGCTTCACGAATTAACCAGGTTCTAGGTAGTACGTTTACCACTCCTTTCGCTCTTTCGCAACTATCACTAAGGTCGGGTGCGGTTCTAAGTCCCAGCAGAATATACCGCGTAAGAAGTGCATCGAATGCCAGTATATGCAACGGTCGATCATTGATAAGGCCTGCCCAGGAGGACATATTATCCAACAATTTCACGCTCGACCAAAATTGCCGGGATGCAAACACGTAGGCTGGCGAACACTTGTTAACCATCACACTGTAATAAATCCACACAGAAAAATTAATGAAGGCTATTTTTAACACCATTTCCATCTTTATCTATCGAAATTTATGTGCGTACTAAATTCAATAAAAAAATATTACTTTTTCGGGAAAAGAGGGATGAACACATCATTATCGACAGCATCCTTAAACTTTGTTACAATAGCTGCCATTAAAGACTGCATGCTTTTACATGTTGGTACAACAGACCACTCATCAATACATCGCCGTGTAACATGAACTAACTTCTTAGTTTGACTCGCGGACATCGGATCCCATTTTGCCTGTACTACACCTACATAAGAAAATAATAACATTAAAACGGATGACATTGGTCCGATTTATTACTACCAATTTGTTTTTGCTTGTCGTACGTGTTATCCACGGAACGAGAATTTTTTCCGCCACTTCAGGAATCAATTTCGAATCTGGATCCGCAGTTACAGTTTCCAAATTTTCTTCATCATGAGCTCCGTACATGGCCAGTGGTTTTACCCAGGAAAATTTTAGCATGTTAAATCCATCCTGCATATAAAAAACATTTACATTAACGGTCAATAATGGAAAAACAATCGGAGCACGACTCGGTTGGATCTTCATACAATTGTAAACACCAGCGTTGCGGCAAGCTTTCAATAGCTCGTTACTGCGTCTGCGCTCAGTTATGAAACAGTGCTTAAGCATGTACCCTGCTTCTAACTACGAAACCTAGGCTGGTATTTGATACATGCCATCCACAAATGGTATGTATCACACTGGAGAAGTAGCTTAATGTCAGGGGACATTGATGAGTAAGCATTAGCTGCACGCTGTTTACAAATGTACGTTGTTTACAATTGTGAACCTGAGGTTTAACCTTTTCATAAGTTGGACCAAACCAAACAACGAACTTCACTAATTCTACTACAATATGGGATTCAGAATAAAACATTGACCGCCAAATCTCGTGATCTGGCTATCTGCAAATACCCCGGATAGCCCGAAATTATGCATGTGCAACGTGCACGCTGCACACGAAAACTATAGTACCTAAGCACCTACACCTATAAAAACTGAATCCGATATCACTCCCATGACTTTTTAAACAACACAAAATCATTATTGCCGTCTTTTCCATCCCTTCTGTCAATACTTTTACAAATCCTTCCAAAGAAATGTATAGGTTGCATTGCCTGTTATTTCTTCCCAATGTTTAAAAATTGTAAATCTTTGTACGTAAGATGTACAAATATCAAATAGAATAATTCCAACCTGGATTGAAATGTTCACTTAATTAGATTAAAAACCTTACCACGAATGGGTCCCAACAAAGTAAACGAAGTTTTATGAGTGGTGCTAAACATTTAGGTACGCACATGTATGCATATGATTCCTTGTACGTATCCAGATCTTTTTCCCTCCATTCTTGAAATCTTGCTAAAATTCCGTCAATGGTACCAAAATCGTCCACTACATCCTCAAATAAACCTTGAGCTTCCCGTGACATTGCATCTGCAAACAGAAATATATGTACATTAGATTTCTAAGCTTATAACATAATTAATTTATATTTATACAAAGTTTCGATTTTTCGCCGAAATCGGGAATATGTTCTTGAACTGTGAAAATCCTTGTTTTTATTATGATGAAATAATGAAGTTCTCAGTTCTTCAATTGGATGAATTTCACACAAATACTGCGTAATTTGATAAAACTTCGTCAATTAATTGGTTAATGTGTAACAAAAATTGCTAACGGTTCATGTGTGATCCATGACAAACTAAAACCCAAGAGTACCAGCCAGAAATATAGATTGTACGGCCGCTTTCGCATACAACATTAAGAAATATTACGGAAAGTATAATATTCGTTTAACTTACCCCGGTGTACTTTAACGGCGTTTATTTCCAGCTCCGTTTCTTCATCGTCTGAGCTAAGGCCTTCTTTATGACCCTTAATATCCTTAATTTCTCTTGTTCGCCGCCGTCTTGTCCTTCTGCCTTCACGCTCTGCTGCTCTTCGGGTTCTAGCTTCTCCACTTGGTAGAGGGGGGTTTATACTCATGATATTTAACGTTGCTTTCACTTCGTCAGACTGATCCTTCATATCTTGCCGACGACGCTCAGCTAACCGGTTCAGTCGACTCCTCATCAACTCTAACATGCCGTTTTCTAGAGCTTCTATTTGCGGTACCTGTAGGCAAGGGTGAAGGAGACACGTGAATATGCTTTCGACAAGTTTAATCAAATTAACACAGTCTTCCAACATTGCGTTGCCACCTTCGAGTACAAGAGCTCGAAACACTGATTACATTTACACAAGACTCACCACCTCAGATTTGACTCTACTCTACAACCAGTAGTGAGTGCAACAAAAATCGCAAGATCTACAACACTAATTAACTTGCAGAGACGCGATTGCCACTGGAATATATGTACAATGTGAAATCAGCGGGAAGACAGAGGAACGTTCGGTATCTGAACCCAACGACACCGCACTAGCAGGTTGAGTCATCAAAAGCTAATGAACAAGGTGAAACCTTTCATAGACTTGAATAGTTGAACATTAATCTGATCAAAAGGGATTTGAGGTTATCAGAGTCAAAACTGAACTTTATATACATCCAAGGCGGGGGCAAATACCGAACAATGCCCTTAAAGTTGTTTTGTTTAAATGTTGTAAATCGATAAAGAGTTACAGTGAGGAATAACAAATCAAAATCAACAATGGACTTTTTAGACGAATGATGACAAATTGGTCATCGTATGTACCTTACATCGTAGACAGTCTACCAAGTCAGTGACATACCCTCGGAGATTTTGATACAAGATGAAGCGAGAAGACAAGGCGGGCTTCGAAGTTTGCGTTTCCACAAGTTCTTCCTCCACCACCTTCAGTTCAGCCTCCATTCTGCACAACGATCCTTCGTGAGCCTCGTAAGAGAGTTTCAACTTATTCAACCTAAACAAACAAAAATATGCTACATGTTATATTTCAATTATAATTACTTAATTACTAATCCATGTACATATCGGAACCAACGTGCATCTCAATTTTCTTTTAAGCAAAATTGCAGTAATATTTATTAATATTAACGCTTTTCTAAAATATTAACGTGTAACAATGTGTAAAATTTAATATACCAAATATTACTTGATTTTCCATTACTAACCTGTCATTTAAAATGCTAAGGACATTTTCAGGAGTGAGTACTTTCTTCCCAGTAACAATTTCGTCGATGTTCATAACTCTACCGGGAGGTTTGGTATCCTTTACGGACTTCTTAGTTTCATTTGAAACGGGAGGACTTGGATAGGTAGGATATATCGAATTCGTAGGATCATAGTACGAGCCCGCCGTATATGATTGTGAATCGTTTGAAGGAATGTATGATTGCTGCTGAAATACTTCTTTCACTACGTTTTGCATTTGTGTTTGTGTCACCCCTTTACGAATCTGTTGTCTTTCCCACTCGTCTATCTCAAGATCTGACTCGCCAGCTGACAAAGCATCCCTGTCTTCGTCTTGAGCAGCATCAAACACCTCCCTTCTCTTATCTCTGTCTAATCTTTCCGAATTCGTAGCATTTGAAAAGTTAATTCTTTCTTCATCGTCATCATCTCCGCTTCGATCATTGTCGTCGTCATCACGAACAAGGCGGGAATGCTCTTTTCGGTACCGCTGAGTGGTATCCAACGGAATGAATTCAGGAGCACCAGTTGAAAACTCACGAGCCATCTGCCTGCGCTTCCGAGCCTCATGAATTAAGTTTGCATCAGGAATTTGACCTCGTTCCAAGGCCATTCTAACTGCCTCAGACGCTGCGTCCCGTCTAGCAGCACTACGAAATTTTATGAATACTTCAGGATCGTCTTCATCTTCTTCATCCTCTTCTTCCAAGTGAACAGCCTCAGCTTCACGACCATTTAATATCCTAATAAATTTTTCATCGGCCGTTTCCGCAGAATTAGAGTCTCCCTTTTGTGTTTCACCATCCCCGGTCTCCCTGCTTTTAGACGCACTTGAACAATTGTCCAAAGCTCTCTGAACACTTTTACTAAAAATGGATTCAGTTTTCTTCTCCTTATCTCTTTGTTTAATCAGTCTTCTCGACACTGACGATTTCTTCACTTTAAAAACTTCCCCATCATCCCCCTCAAGCTCTTCATCAAAACTTAAAACTGTTTTCTTCTTATCCTTGTCGGACTTGTCTTTTTTATGAAATTTCTCCCCGTTCCCTTCCGAAAAACTTAATTTGCTCGCCGAGTTCCCGTTACTGTTTTGACTGGTGATGTCTTCCGGTGCTGGGGTGTCATCCATCTCATCGTCTTCATCCTCAGTGTTGATGGTTACCACCGTGGGTCGTACAGTTTTCTTCGGTCTTCGGAAGAGTGACATGGTACCGGTTGACGACGTAATTAAACAGCGGCAGTATAAATATACGAAAATACAACTCTTGGACCTACCGTTCAAAGGCAAGCACTTCAAGATCCCAAACGGTCTGCAAAATTAAATTAATGATGTTGAAGCCCAGTACACGTACGACCTTCACTCCGAAGACTGCGAAAAAATTGTAACCACATACGAAATATGTAATTGTAACTTACTTTCCTGTGTCACAATTCCCAATCCTTTATTCAAATATAGCCTTTCCACCTGGTTCAAACCGACACTAACGGAACTCTATGGGATACATATTAAAAACTTCTGTCGCTTCAAGGAAAACAACCACTATTCTCTTGAAGAGGTTTATTCTTCTTGGTGACTCGCAAATACACGTAGTTTCGTGATGAATACAAAACACTAATAGGTAAAGCACTGGCTAAAAAGTACTGAAGTGGGCCCTTTATCCTGGCAGTACTACTGGGTTAAGTAATCTCTCGAAAAATCGGAAACGTGAAAAAAGTGCAAAGTATTATAGAAAAATTACGAAAAAGTTATCAGGACGAGAGGCGAATGGAATAATTCTCACGTCTTGATCAAACGTTCTTCTCGCTCGCCGTGCTGATGACGGTCGTGGTGATGTCCGGAGTCTGAATCAGTACCACACCACAGCATTTTATAGCCTGATTGCTTTTTCTGTTAAATTCGTACACGAAAATGAAAACATAAAAGAGCTTTGAAAGCTCCCTCGAGCTTTCAAGTGCCGTCGCAGGATTTAGTTCGTCGCTTCTCTCCGTCCATCCTTACTCGACTTGTTTAAATATTACTCCTCATTTATTTCCTTTAATCGTGCGCCGTCCTCAAGATCGTGATTATGATCAGGATAATCAGTAATGGTAATCCGGAAGCAAAGGACACTATAATATTTCACCTGTGTTTTTGTATGCATCATAATGTAGGTATGTATACATACATTATGATGCATTATGTCGTTATGTGGTGCATTATGTCGTTGGTGGTGTCATATGATACATTATGTATACATAATAATATATATGTATACATAATACATACATACTATAGGTACATCTTTGACTCAATTTAACTGCACTCGACTATAGGTACTATTTACTTCCGATTTTCTGAATTGATTACTGCATCTACGGGCAAATCTTTGTCATGTTAAATTATTTGTAATTAAATTGTTTACTGTTTTTTCAAAAATTGAATCGCAATTTTTAATAAATAAAAATATTCATTAATAATCTTTTTCCGATTTCGTTTCATTAATAACAAATTAAATAATTACATGTTACTCTTAAAACACTCTTAAATATTTATAAAATAAAAATTAATAATAATTGTTAATGATTCCAATTTCTAATTATTCGAATATAATCCTCTTTATCTTTCCTGCACCGATACCAACCCACCGCGCTGTTGTGTTACCCCGCTTAGTAATTAATCTGCTTAGGACTAGTTTAGTCGATAATAAATAGCGAAGTAAACCCCAAATTTAATGTAGAAAAAATAATAATATTATTAATTATTATTATTTTGATTTTGTTACCGGAGTTTATATTTGCTTTTCAGGATGGAAATATTGCAAATAGCAAAATTGCAGTCAATCTTTCAATTATGCTAGTCGTGCATTCGCTCAAAGCACTGATATCCCTAACATTCCTAATAATTGTCTAATCTCATCTCCAAGGAAAAGTCATTCCAAGCCGATTTTCACGGGCTTTCCTAAAAATGGGTTACGGGCTACATGTTATTAATTATTAAGGTATCAGAAAGCATATAGCATTGGTAGCAAGTTTACTTGGCTCGGTTGCAGTTTGGACAAGGAATTTAAAAGGGTTATTAGTTTTAGTTCTTTGTGCATCGAATAAGGAAAGGCATTATTATTGTCAGACACAATCACGGCCTATAAACTAAGACTGGACACAATCATGATTAACAATGAACACCAAATAGGCCATCAATTTCTCTTCGCCTTTCACCCGAGTCCTCCTCATCCGATCGTGTCCTGATTGGTGATTCCATGTACATCGCCCCAAATACAGCTGAGAGACGAGTTACAAAATGAGCAAGATTTCACCACAAAAAACACATATAATAATAATAATCATCATCCCATTTCGTGCATGTACACTTCCTCCTTGTGCAATCAGTTTGTGAGTTCCAGAAAAAAATTGTAATAATGCTTTCTCCAGCACCGTACCCATCGTTGTAGTGGAAGAATCAGAATGTCCTTTCACTCGAACACGCGCTTGACCAATGAAAATGAAGGTATAATCCGTGATTGTATTTCAAAACAAACAAAAATATGGCAATTAGAGATGCTCACCTGAAAAAAAAGTTCATTATTATACAATGTTGTCCCCACAAAAATGTTAATTTTATACCTAATTGAATCACTCTTGCAGAGGATCGTATGGAAAAGGCGGAGGAGGACGATGCGGAAGCGGAGGAAAAAGCTGAGCGTGAACTTGCCGGCAAATACGCCGATCTTACATCGAATGAAGGTTCCGTCGAAGATGAGTATGACGAAGGGACTTGGGGTCGTTGGTGGTGTCATTTCAAGCACGTGGCAAAAGTCCGGTTTTTTACATTCCTGGCATTTCTTCGAACGGACGTGTACCGAGGATTTCGGTCCGTCTTTCTCCTGTCCGGCTTCACCCTCATTAATCGCGGGACCGTCCGAAGTCATACCAGCCTCATTCACGAACGCTTTCGACAAACATCCGCCTATCCCTTCATCATTCATCCCTTTAGCCTGTTTAGGTAGGAAAACATTACTTAATTAAATAATTAATTAATTAAAATTAATTCATTGAATTAATTCATTAATGTTTCAAAATACGGTAGTGAATTGTTAAGCATCGTGATATTTTTTTTTTAAATCATTTTTGTAGATGGATTTGGGATATTGGGATAGTTCTTGATTGTGCCATAATGCTCCTGGTCGACCCCGTCCGGTCGGCTTTCTACGCGGGGGAATACTACCGGAAATATGACCAATGGAGGGAACCATTCAAGCAAAATACGTTCCTATTTTTGGACGTTTTACTCAACTTCAGGACGGGGCTGGTCCAAAATAAAACGGACATTGTCACATTGGATGGACTGAAAATATTGAAAAGCTACGTCAAAAGCTGGTTTCTCATTGACCTGGTCTCCTCCTTCCCCGTCAATGGCTTGTACCTTGCCCTGGTTCATAACAACCACCTGGATGCGGAGGATAAAGGGGCCAATGACGGAGCCAGAATCCTCGTCGTCATTAAATTCCTCCTCATATTTCGACTCATTAGATACTTAAAACGAGTGGAGCTGGTAATTGCAATGTAACTAATTTCTAATGCCAAATATTCATTACTGAGAATAACATTAACCAAGTGAGAACCAGTTTAGAAGATATATATTTTTTTAAATGGGACCTTCCAGGGACTGAGGCTTAATGGACTGGAAATCCGTTTGCTCAACTTACTGGTTGTGATGCTCATTTTCCTGCACTGGATAGCTTGTGCTCATTTCTTCATCCCCGACCTCGCCAACGAGGAACTGGAGAGTCGGAAGAAGTCTAATAGTTGGCTTACCAAAAGACATCTTTGGTCCATGGGGGCATATGAGAGATATCTCAATTGTTTCCTCCGGGCATTGTCCCATTTTTCCCTCATCGGCTTTGCCTTCCATTCCCCGGTGGAAACCGAGGAAATTTACTTGTCCATAGCCAATATCATGATTGGGATCTGCTTCATGGCTCAAATGCTCGGCTACGTCATAACAATGCTCATGAGCGTGGACGTGGCTGAAAGGAAGTACATTGAAGTGAAAAAGCAGGTATGTTCTTGGGACGCTCCCATTGTTGATGACATTAAATTAAGCACAAATCCACAATTATGTTGGTGTCCTTGTACGTCCTGGGAAATCATCCAGGAGTGACCGATTGTCTTTTATAAATGGATTATTACTTTAATAAATTATGCCCTTTGAAATTAAATTCCTTTGAGACACTCCTTAACAATGGAACAGACCAACGAATTCGTTTGCTATAGTGCCAAGGAATTTGCAGAAGCAAATAAAGAATTTTAATCTATTATAACTTATTTATAAACGACGATGCATCACTCCTGGGTGGTTCTACAGTAGTTGTTGTTTTACTAGTAATTTTTTCTGAACCAGGCAGGAGAGTATATGCGATTTAAACAAATTCCGAAAAGCCTCCAAAATCGCGTGGAAGTGTATTACCAACAACGTTATCGGCACAATTACCACAACGAAGAATCCATTTTGGCTAGTGTGTCCCATGCGCTGAGGCGGGAAATTCAAATGCACAATTGCGCTGGATTGGTGGAGGAGGTAAATTATGCCAAATTAAATATGATAATTCCTCGTCCTGGCGCGGGGCCTGATTATAAGCATATTTGTGGACACAACAATGGTATGTAGGGAGTCATTTGGGATTTTTTTCAGGTGCCTTTATTTCATAACCTGAACCGGAATGTGCTGCAAGAGATCGTGGCCCGTCTGGAATTTGAAGTGTTCCTTCCCAATGATGTGATTATTTGGGCGAATTCCATAGGGGATAACATGTACTTCATTGAGCATGGGACAGTGTCTATTTTGACGTCGGAGGGACGCCTTATATGTACGTTACATGACGGTGATTTTTTCGGGGAAATGTCCATGGTTTTTAATGAGCGCCGTATATCAACCGTTATTGCCGCCAGCTACTGTGATATCTACCGGCTGGATAAATTAGACTTTGTTGAAGTTATTGAGCCCTATCCTCAAATTTATGAACATATAGTGAAGGTGATATAATACGCAAAAATATACTTTGTTATGAATTCCATGTAATATTTTGTCAAATGTCAATGAGTTAAAAATCTACCGTCTTTTAAAGATTGCGGAAGCACGAGCAAAGCGTCTGGATAAAAACTATTTGTACAAAAGCGTCAAAGTTGTCACAGATGACAAAGAGGAAGAAAAGTCTAAGAATAGATGACTTTATCTGCACTCTTCCAAGCAGAACCTGGGACGGCATGGGTTTAAGGGATGTTTTCCAGGATCCACATTTTCCTTTTTTTCTGTTAACATTTTCATTTTACAAGAGCAAGAGTTTTCTTTACAGGCCTCGAAAATGTGAAAAAAATAAACGTGTTTTTACTCATGTTGAAGTGTCGAAAATCTTTTGGATGGGTCCCTCAATTCAAAATTAATTATTAACTTACCTTTGCTTACTATAATTTCTGGTACGACGATTTACTTCACGGTTTACTACGGATTCACGGTGCATACAAAACTTCTCTATTATTTTGACACACAAGGAGTGAAAAACAAATAATGCATATTAAATAAATTATTATTGACCAATGATCACTCATTAACAATTAACGTTTAACATCACTAATCATAAGATGACACCATTGATCAGTACGATTCATTGCATTACATAAATGCATAATAATATAAGCATTAAGCATCAATAATATTTTATAATCTACATAATTGTACATATATAATGTACATACATGCATATAGCAATTACAATAATTCGCAATCTCCAATTTCAAAATTCATATTATATACACCAATTCGCATCATTCTCATTCATCAATAAATTATCAATTATCACCTCCCTCCATTCCCTCAATTCTCCAGTTCTCCAGCATCTTTATTTCTTTACTTTACTCTGCAACTCTGCACAATTTACTCAAGTACTGGCTTCCCCCAATCCAAGTACATTAATGTAAATTCAAAATTCACCTTGAGGGAGGGTCACACTTTTCATTGCAAAATTCGAACCAAAATTGCCGACGGAAATTGAAGCACTAACAAGGCACAATACCCACAGATGAACAAATGAACCAATTAGATAGCACCAAAACCCACTAAAATTTATACGTGTTTATTGAAGATAATAGAACTGCCAATTGTGAGAGACATCATCCAGCACTGTGACCTGTGACACAGTACAATAAAGGAGATCCATAAATCCATAACTATCTGTATACCACATTCTCAAGGCGCCCGTTCAACAAACGATTTGCTCCAGTTTCAAATAATGTCCTGCTGTTTAGGTGCTGCAGCTGTTGGTGGATGTCGAACTTGCAGTTGTTGCAAATGCAAAGGGGTAAAAATCACATTAATTGAATTAATTGATACATATATGTACATATGTATACGGGATGAGAGTTTTTAAAATATGAGGGCATTAAAATGGAATTTAAATTAAATGACAGGGTTGCGGAAGCTGTGGACGATGTCAAGGATGCTCCTGTATCAATAATTGTGACTGCAGTTGCTGTTGCTGCTGTTGCGGCTTACAAAAGAGGGCCCCGCTCGTCCCACGGCAGTGTATCCTGCCCAGAAGTTGTAATCCTTGTGTTCGACCTTGCTGCGTCCCGCGGTGTGTTAACACATATTGTGGTTGCCGGGCATTTAGGCCCAGATATTGTCCAATTCGTGGAACAAAGGGTAAGCACTCGATTTCGTAGACATTAAACATAAAATGGCGGAGATGTTCTACATACATTAGCGTGCGATCTGCACCAGCAAAAATTGATGTTACTCATGACTTTGAGAATTGAGTGGCACTCAAATTGACTTCTGGCGTTTACTACAACATTTAGTTCGCTTAACCATAAATTGTTTTTTTTTTTTGACATTTTCAGCTCTCCTAGGACCACAGCTTCCTCCCTGTTGTCGTTGTAAACCAGGTTGTTGCAATTCTTGCTGTTACGGAAATAGTTGCTGTTGCTGCTGTTAACGTGAACGCCGCTGTCCTGCGGCTGCGATATCATTTCTTCAAATGTCTATGATAGAACGTATAAAAACTACAATCTCCAGACATAGTTACTCCTAAAGATCATTGACAGAAAATCACAAATAAATAATTGGAAATTGGAAGCACCCATTTTACGTCAGACTACCCTCGAATTTTTTTTACTTACATATTACATATAGACTTGGCCTAATCTTCAATTCATTCGATGCTGGAGCAACAGCAATAAGCCAGATATTTAAGTACGTATGGCTACATAATATGTATGTATATTTATGTATGTATACGTTTAATTGATTGCATACATCCGTATTTTTCATATTAACCTACAATGCATAGCTCATGCTCATGTAAACGTACGTCTGCAAAGGACTCTTTTAAAATGGATCAGCAGGTAGATGAAATCTTACAGAATCAATATTGCCTACTTTTACACATTGTAATGTGTACGTGTACTTATGTCATAGAATTGTATACATATATGTATGTACACATTTACTATTGCATATATGCATACATATGTACACGTGTACAAAGGCATACATTTGATCAGAACATGTGATGTAATAGTAATACACATAAAAATAAATAATCTTTATTATTTTTCAATAGGGTTAGCTGCTACTAAACTTCTCCAACGTCCCTTTATTAATATAAATAAATACAAAAATACAAAAAATAGGTGTAAAGTGTAAATATATATGTAGATACGTACAATGATATTTAATTATTTTTATTACCGTTCACCTTTGAAGATTGGTTTTAGATTGGCAATTGAAAACAAAATGCATTAATACATAATATTATTATAATTATAACAACGCGATGCTGTACTCATTGTACATATAATATGTACATGCAATGACTACTGAGCGGTAATGAGTAATGACTAATGTCTATCATTAATAAATTATAAATTACCATGACCAGGCGAGACTAATTATTATTATAATATAATATGTGTATTATGAGTACTTATACTAATTATATGTATGTCGTATTATGAATTATTATGAATACTACCGCGAAGCGACGCGAAATATGCACAATAGAGACTAAATATTAGTGCATCATTAATCCTTAATCATTATCAATGATTATCAGATTATCAGACAGACTTATCATTTCACAAAAACAATCCACAAATAAATTCAGCAACCTTGCAAATTGAATCCGCTTAAATCTGAATCTGATGCTGTAAATTCAAAATTTAATTCTCTGTTATTTCTATTCATTTGCCATTAGCCAAACTCTCACTAGATTCCCCAAATTCTCCCCAGTGTAGGAACTCAAAATTCTAAATACTTGTGCTTAATTGCAAAACATAAGTGTCTAATAATTTTCAGCGTGACAGTCTTCACATTCAGATTCTAAGCACTAAAAATGGCATGCGGACAAGGGGTAATTACAGAATTTTTGAAGTTGACCTATAATAATTGTATGTCCATCCTCCATTTGATTGGTTGGCTGTAACATGAAATAATAGAAATGTTCTTTGTATTCCCTAGTGCTGTAACTGTTGTTGCAAATGCCCCACACCGTGCTGCATTGGCCCTAATAATGTGGCCCCGACCCGATGCTATTGCGGCCCCCCACTGCTTCCACCATTTTGCAGTCCGTCCAACCTACCCAAATTCGCGGCTCCAGGCTGTGACTGCGGTGGGTGTCCTCCTAAATGTGCTAGTCTTAAATGCCGGGCAGCCCCTTGTAATTATCCTAATCCTGCCTATGATCCCTGCGTAAGGATTTGTGGTCCCGTTCCAGAATGTGGGAGTTGCTCCA
Organism: Disparrhopalites patrizii; assembly: GCA_034698585.1. Taxonomy (NCBI): domain Eukaryota; kingdom Metazoa; phylum Arthropoda; class Collembola; order Symphypleona; family Sminthuridae; genus Disparrhopalites; species Disparrhopalites patrizii. The sequence goes on along the minus strand of JAQGBT010002557.1, from coordinate 4,586 downwards.
GGCCTTGTGGATGCGGACCTGTCCCACCTGCATGCTGTGGGCGTTATTTCCCCAGTTGTGAAAGCCCTTGCTACCCATGCTGTTAAAAATATTCTCTGCTCACTGGACATTCTCAAATTCATGCACTTTGCCGTAAATAAAATATTCTACCATATTACGAACGTAAATTGAGTGAAAGTCTGGATTTTTTTAAAACGGACGAAAAACCCATTCGTGATTGCATTGCGTATTTAACTCAGATTTCACCAAGTCATACTTGCATTATTATTATAGAAATTGAGCGTACACGAACATTTTTGCACACCATCTTGAACAAAGGAAAACCCAGTTGCCGTTTAGATTGTCTGTAAAATGAGTGAAAGTCTTTGGTGAAAGTAGTGCACGTTGGTGAAAGTATTGGCGAAAATCCTGCGTTTTGACCTGTCAAAATATTTGTCATTCACAACTTGGTCAAATTTAGTTTGATCATTGGATTTTTTTTTCTGTCACATCCGCAATTTTTATTTTTTTAAATTGGGAAACGTAATTTTTTTCACTTTGGTTTCCTCCGGTTTCTAGTCTTTTTTTAGTTGTACATAATAATTAATAATACATTAATAATTTTATATTAATTATATTAATTTGTTTATTTTTGTAACCTAGTGAATTAGTAAATACTAAATATGATTTGTTTTGCTTGATACGGCGAAAGCCAAATTATCCGAAACCCATTCAAGAATCCATCACATTATCGCAATGATGCGACTGCAAATGTTTGAATCCCGAAGGGGTCTGAGTAAATTCTTTTTTTTTTTTATAAATTACTTTTGTTTCTTTACCAAGTTGTTTTGCCAAGTTGCCAAGAAACAACCAGACAACCCATAATAGACAAATAGACAGATAGATACGTATAGGTAATATATAATTATAATAATATATAATTATATAATAATACATTATATAATCATCATATCAAAAACGAAAAATCATTTACATACTTAATTAGTAATTAGTACAATTATTATTGTAATTAATATTTAATATACATACATATAATTATTATTCGACTTTGCCAATTTGCCATAGTCTTGGTATTTACCTCTTTAGTCCATTAGTCTATGTCTTTTCTCCTTGAACCATAAATCAAGCATATGTATATGTGCATACATTATTTACATTACATATACATACATACAACAGGTACACATTTTTCCGTGAAGAAATAAGGTGTCTGAGTAGTCTGAGTGCTATACAAATTACATACAAAGCCAATATCCACCAAATCCACCCCATGAATTCCCAATCTCAATCTCGTATGTCCAGTCAGATACCACTACAAACACCCCGAAACCCCCAACCCAGTTTACGCTTTCCTTATAATTCCTTTTTGACCAACTATTCAAGATTTTTTGTCATCTCTGTGAATCCTTCTACTTCTACGGAATCCAGTTTACGGAGAGATTTTTATCACTGTAATTACTTTTTAAAAGCTTCGAAATAATTTTTCAATGCGGTGGTGCTTGACAAAATAAAATCGTAATTTCCTAATTGGAATTCCTACTAACTGGTAGATGATTTAACAATGACATTGTGGGACTTTCCCTTCAGGTAATGTGGCGATTACAGAAGATACCACATGAACAAGGACGAATGGCAAGCGTGGGTGTGAGAGGGGAAGGTCAGGTGAAATCTTGCAAGAGGATTTCTTCGGAGAAAAATGCCGTTTCAATGGGTCGACAAACTGTTCCCTAGAAAAGTCCCTGACACGAGTGTCCGCTCCAACTTCCTCCACATTCTTTCTGGGAAGATTCGTAAAAAAAGGATCAACCCTTTCAACGATTACTTCAACAACAACGTGGATACGTGGTCGGACGTCCTCGGGGTCAAGTCCGAAGATCAAAATCCAAATAGTCTCCCGCCTGCCCCTCCTCCTATTAAAAAGGACGGGAAGATCAAAGGATTTGGTGGTGTCAGAAGTGCTCAAAGTGTGAATGAGGAGATCCCAGGAGCTGAAAATAGTTCCAATACAGAGACCAGCACGTCCTCATTGAATATCTGTAAAGAAAATGAGATCTTCACCTACATCAAGCACTTGGATGATGGTGGGGTGAGAGTTGCAAATAAAAATATTCGTCATTTGTACTCTGGCTCGCACAAGGACATCAACGGTATTCCTTCCCAAAATGTCCTCACCGCCAGAGGGAGCGTAGTGGATCCTTTGAATACGGACTATTCCTCAGTGATCACAGCCAAATCTACGGATTCCCGACTCTTCCCCGTTCCAAAGAGGAGTTCCACACAAGTTCAACCCATTACCACCTTTTGGACGTCCTACAATGACTTAAGTGACAAAAATCAGGCTAATCCAAGTACCTTCCAATTTGAAAATCGGGACAAAATCATTCGAGAAACTGTTTGGAACAACGCAGGCTCCATTTTGGAAAACTTTGGGTAAAATCATTTTTAGACTTATTTTTTAAACAGAATATTTTCTATGAAATATTGTTTTTTCAACATTAACAAATAAGGGCTTCAAAAATTAAATAGTATAGCTATTTATACTTAAAAAATAAGGGTTTCAAAGATTAAATATTATAGCGTTTAAAAAAATAAATACAACATTTTCTAATTAAGTATGCCCTTATTTAAATAGGTAGCTAATTTAAATTTTTTGGGCTTTCAGACTGACGTTTTTAGATCTGGCTTCAAAATCCAGTGTCTTGCTCGCCACACAGCAGGGTCAGGAGGAAAAGTAAGGACTATATTATTAATAATTATTATTCTACATTAGATCTTTGTGAGTTGATCATTTGTAGATGATATACATACATACATATGTTGTATTTTGATTGTATTCTATTAATTAAAATGAATTATATTTGAATACTTCTTGGTGATTTTAGACTCCCGGAAATCGACATGCGTACGCTGAGTGCAGTTGAAGAAATAATTTGTCCTAAGATAATAGTTATGATAGATGATCCCCCATTACCAGTAAATGGTCTTAAGGACACGATGGGCAGATTATTATCGGTAAAAAGAATGAGGTTTTAGTTCATTTTTCTGTAATTGAATTTAGATCTTGTAAAAAACTTTTTCTTGACCAGTTATAACAATGTTAAAAAAAAAAACTGTTTTCCTACAGGTTGAACTCTATCTTTTGGGAGTAAAAATGTTCGTCATACCCTGCTTTGACTTCCCGCCTCACATTATTGCGGGGATAGTGAAGAAGTTGATGCGAACTAAGATTTTTATTAATAATAGCAAAAAGCAGGTGTACAACTGCCTCCTCAAGACAGGGTTTGCCCGGCTTCTCCGTCAAAAAAATGTGGATGTCATTATTTTCGACGGAGACTGGCAGAATGCGTATGTGAGTCAGCTTATAGCAATGGCGGAAAATTGTGGCCATGAGGTATGAAATATTTTATGTATGAAATATTTATGTAGTTACCAATCTATACAAAAGGGACATCAACATAAAATTGTTAACCTTGTTTTTTTTTTTACCTTCATTAGTTCATATTCATGAAGAATCATTCGGGAATTAAGAAGCAAGCGTTCGTGCAAGTCGTGGTTACGAAAATCAAAGCTCGACTGAATGAGTGAGTACGTCAACTCAAAACAAAGAGCCCCAAAAATATTTTTTAACACGATTGCCCCTGGACGGTATAGCGTTTAATGTGATCCATGATTTTTGAATGTGGTATAGGTTTGACGCCATGCGTGTGTCCAGATCACTTCTGGAAGCTGGATCCTCCTCCCTGTCCTCATTCTCACCCACAACGGACTGGAAATACGCCCAGAGAACTTCCAAATGCACCGATTTACGGGAGGTTTTTAGGCAAAGTGAGTCCGTCATACGTTTTTACTTGATAAGCACACATGTACCTGGTAGAATTCCTTATTGGTTCAATTATGAGTTCAATTTCCAAATATTTTGGGTACCAAGTTCCATTTCAAGTTCGAAAATTATTTTAATGCATACTTGACAATTCGAGCTTTTTATTCGAAATTGATTTACTCGTTTGTTGAAATTGCTTTCGGAGTTCTTATTCTTAACTCAGTCCGAACCAAGGTTCAATTACGAGTTTGTGTCGTGCAGAAACTAAATATTCGATTAAAATACGTTAAATTAATATTCAGTTGTAACTTTTTGCGCATTTTCTTGCTTCCATATTCTGTTCGAAACTGTAATTTTTACTGATTTGTACAGTTTCTTTGTTATTTTATAGGGCAAGCCTATACTTACTATGTTTTTACCTGAAAAATTATGCTTTGACCTAAAAATTTATGCTTTGACCTAAAAATTTATGCTTTGACCTAAAAAATGCTTTTACCGAAACAAAATTATGCTTTTACCGAAACAAAATTATGCTTTTTACCGAAAAACATTATGATTTTTATCAAAAAATTATGATTTTTATCAAAAAATTATGATTTTTATCAAAAAATTATGATTTTTATCAAAAAATTATGATTTTTATCAAAAAATTATGATTTTTATCAAAAAATTATGATTTTTATCAAAAAATTATGATTTTTATCAAAAAATTATGATTTTTATCAAAAAATTATGATTTTTATCAAAAAATTATGATTTTTATCAA
>JAQGBT010002556.1:0-23458 GCA_034698585.1 Disparrhopalites patrizii | reverse complement strand
AAGAAAAGGGAGAAATAAAAGAATTTGGAGAAATAAAAGAAAAGGGAGAAATAAAAGAATTTGGAGAAATAAAAGAAAAGGGAGAAATAAAAGAATTTGGAGAAATAAAAGAATTTGGAGAAATAAAAGAATTTGGAGAAACAAAAGAATTTGGAGAAATAAAAGAATTTGGAGAAATAAAAGAATTTGGAGAAACAAAAGAATTTGGAGAAATAAAAGAAAAGGGAGAAATAAAAGAGAAGGGAGAAGTAAAAGAAAAGGGAGAAATAAAAGAGAAGGGAGAAGTAAAAGAAAAGGGAGAAATAAAAGAAAAGGGAGAAATAAAAGAAAAGGGAGAAATAAGAGAAATAAAAGAAAAGGGAGACAGAAGGAGACACAAAAAGAAAGAGATCTCACAAGAGAAGAGGTTTAGCAAAAAAGAAAGTCGTGAAGAAAACTATCCAAAAAAATAAAGGAAAGCCCTAGAAAGTGTAAATCTATATGTATAGAAACTCTAGAAAAAAGACTGACTTGAGATTATGTCGAATATTGTCCCCGGAAATTTGTCCCACAAGTTTTTGAAAAGTTGACTCGTTAATCTCGTGCGTCGACCAGGGAGCACTTGAAGGCGGATTCCATGACGAAGAGGCGGAAGAAGCTGCCGACGCGGACGAAAATGAGGATGAGGAGGAAGTTGAGGGAAGAACGGAGGAGGACGAGGAGGAACTATCACCCTTAATACTTGAAGAAAGCCCAGAGGGACTTTTGTCCTTCTGACCCAACATGTAGCCTCCGATGAAGCCGAGGAGGAGCAGACCCACCGTTGTCCCTATTATTTGGAGCTGTTTCAGCCCAATTAAAAAGTTTCCACAATGTTAAATCCACTTTTATGCATGTGAGCTCAATAATAATTAGCGTCCTTAACAATCCACACGTATAATGACATCCCTATATATACATATATTTATTAATACAACTCCAAACATATATAATTATATGTATGTATTTCTAAAATAAAATGGTTCTCCATTCATTTCCAGGTCCAAGGCACAACCCATTTTGGCTTTGGACAATTACATTATACAAAAAGATATAGCTACAGTCAATTGTCTTTTTAATGGTTCCCCTTAAATCAGCCAATTTGCCCCATTATTGCGAAAAACCGTTATGGAGAACACCAATTTCCGTGGTAACAACTGGAGAACGTTTTTGAGGGGAGAATTTCCTGCCATCGTTATAAAGAAAAAACTGTTATAAGGGAGTCCGTTATGGAGAGAATTTAATATACGAGTAGAAAATCTATAAGAATGCTTTTTGATGCTATTATAAATTACTATTTTTATTGGTGCCTTTAAAATTAATTATAATTAATTAATTAATATTTTCTTTTAAATAAAAAATAGACACGCATTGGGCTACAATAAAGAAGTGTAAAAGGAAATATTAATTCCTGAGGTATTTATACTTCAATGTAAAATGAAAGGTAGTTCACCAAAATAATTTTAAACGTTCAAAAACGTAAAAAATATAAATATTAAATAATATAAATATAAAAGTAGAAATATTTAAAAACGTAAAGCCACATAAATATAATTAATGAGAGGCAAAAACAAAAATATTAATTTCAATAAAGAATTAAAATTTGATAGTTAAACAGACCACGCCTCGAAGAGAGCAACTGCAGTGCTACTTAAAGTTCAATTCATAATAAAAAATACATTGAATGGCGTCAAAATGCTACAAAAACCGCTACAAATAACCAGAAATCCGAAACTGTAACCACCGTCCGGAATTAAAACATAATGGGCAACATTTGCAGAGAAACGTAAAAATATGGGAAATATTTTTTTTAAACGAAAACACTACCCGGCCTTCAAAAATACTGATAAATGCGAGGTTTGCGACAAACAAAAATTTAAGGTGAGATTTAAAAAATAGCTGAATTTCGACAACAAAAGTCGAGAAAAGTACGAAAATTTGCGCCAAATTTAAAAACAAATCATGAAACAAATACTGAAAAAATATTCCTACCCAATCAAAACAAAGGAATAAAAGAAAAAACTAAAATTGAAAAAACTTTGAAAATTCCCAGAATTAAAAAAATGTCAGTTAACTTAAAAATGAGTACAAAAGAAAAAAATGGCGGGGACCAAAAGGGAAAAAGACTACCAAAGAAAGGAACTAAGGAAATTCAGAAGTAAAGCTTAAAGTGTGTATTTCCTTCCCGCCTCACCACACAAAAAAACCGTTTCTCTGGAAGTAAAAAACCGGAAAAAAGAACCCGCTCAGTGCCAGACAAAGCACCAAAAAAACGTAAAGGACGGCGGCTCCTATGGAGAACAAAAGGGAGAAAAGAGGGAGAAAAAAAGCGGTTTCCTTTCCTATTTATACAAGCTTCGCCCCAGGAGAAAAACCCACACAAATCCTATATATACACATACATATATAGATACATACATATGTACATACATATATAGAACACTACACTATATCCCCGTCAAAGTCTTCCCTTTCCCCCACCCCACAAGATGCCGGAAGAGAGCAAAAACCACCCCACTCAATAAAGGGAGAAAACACTCCAGGAATAAATAAATCCTTGGGAAACCCGGAGGAGCTAGGCTTTTTTTAATGTATAAAGAGTCAAGGCCAAATCCCTAAAGAAATTTAAACTGGGAAGAAAAAAACTGTATACAATACCCTTCTTGGCAAAAAAAAAATCAGGACACTTCTATTCCAATCACACGTACCGGGACATGTGTGCGGGGCGAGGGCAGATTTCATGCTGTGCTCCCAATAATTTTGTGGGTGTATAAACACACGTAAAAGAAATTATGTACGGAGATTTAGAGGCAAAATGAAATGGTTTTGGTGGAAGAGAAATTTTCTATTTTCGAATTTTCTCCAGGATATTTCCATGTATTTTTCTAATAGTTTTTTTAAGCTTTGTTCCACAGACTTTCTTTAGAGGGTTCTCTCAAAACTTTCTCCCAGTTTTTGCGACAATTTTCTTCACTAAATTTTCTTCACAGCTTTCAACTCCGGAATTCTACAACATATTTCTGGTTCAATTTTTCTAAGCTGCTTTCTCCTGATGTTTTCCCCTATTGTTTTCCCCCAAATTTGACTTCTATCGTTTTCTCTCTCAGCCCGTCTCTGTATCTTTTATATGTGTATGTAGCTTGCCTACATAACTTCCGTTTAGCCATTTCTTTAGTCTTTCTTTCAAGTATTTCTTCGTAGCTTTCTCTTCGCACTTTATCTAATTTTTTCCATTCGGATTTCTCCCAAAACGTTTTGAGACTTTCTTCGCTTTCTCTTCAAGCTTTCTCTAACGTTTTGTAAACGAATTTCTTTTACAACTTTCTCTCGCCTTTATAATTTTCTCTAAATAAATTTAATCTTAGTATTTCCATTCCACCTAATTCGTCCGTCTCTTTTTAGATGTCTCGCAAAACGTTTACCTATTTTTTCACTCGTTTCTCTCACATTATTTCTTTAAATTTTTTATGGTCCTCAAACAAGACACTCTATAGATTTCTCTTCAAATTTGGCTTCAAACATTTCTCTAATGGCTTTCACCCGTGCATTTCTCGTACGACTTTCCCCTGTAATATTCTCGCATGATTTTCACTTGAACATTTCTCGTATTATATTTTCCCCTGCAAATTTCTCGGAAGGCTTTTCTCCACTCACAATTCGCCCCTACATTTCAGCTTCTGACATCTCCCCCGCTTTCACCCATAGCCTTCCCCACTGGATAAAATACTGCCACATTTGACATCTCAAACACACAAAAGAACCCGCGGGGGACGTCAAAGGCTAATAAATAAATAGAACCATAACAAACAAAAAGACTGACCTTTGCTCGGAAAGCCAAAGCTTTGGAGGAGCGCTTTGAGTTCAAACGATTCGTTTGAATGGCGATGATGGGCTGGGAGAAAGTTGTGGAGGATTGATTTTCATCTGTACTATGATCATGGTCCTCCAATGTTAATTGTTCCTCCACGCTCATCTCCGTCTCATCCGCGTACTGCCAACGTCGGTAGTCCTTCTTCCCCGGCATTTTGGCTCCTTCAAACGTTTATATTCCAATTCCTGCGTTAAAAAACAATCATTATTATTGACAACAGCTGAGAAAAAATAAACTTTCACCAATTTCCAATTGCACAATTGTGTATTTGTCTATTTTTACTCCCAGTATTTTTAATCATTCCCGCCATTTTAGATTTTTTCCGTGAAATTGTTTTAGCTGGTGTTTTACCCCGAATTTTATCGCAAACACTGCTCCGGCTTTCACTTTGTTTCGCCCGTTCCGACATTTCTCTCTTTGGTTGCTCTCTCAACCTTTTGTTTTTGTGCTTTCACCATCTTTTTAAACTTACTTTCTCTCTCTCCTTCTCTTTCTCTTTATCCTGTCTTTCACCCTGTGATTTGACTATGTCCTCCCCACTCTTCGGAGCTGTCCTTTCATGCATTACGGAAGCTACTTCATTCATCGTCATTTGCCTTTTCATCCCTGGATGAAAGCACTCATTTCCCCTGTAATAATTACTAGACACACACACACATTCACGCACTCTGAGCATGTTTTTACCCATTACATTATTTATACATACTTCTTTTACAGGGCACGGATGTCCTATTAGTCCTATAGGGTGGTTCCACCATCATTGTATGCCTTGTTGTTATTCTCAGTAGGGAATCTTGTGCCAGGGGCTTTAATGGGAAAGTAATTATGTGAGGAGTTTTTGAGGAGCCTTCTTCATATTTTGTAAAGGGACAAACCCGCAGCACGTGTTTGCAAGGGAAATGATGCCCTGATTATTTTCTCCTTCATTTCTTTCTTGCTTTTTTGACAGTTTCCTCATGTTTCTCTTTGCCGTTTTTTGTTTTTTAATCACCTCATTTAATGTTTTTCAGCTTTTTCGTAGGTTTTTTTCCGTAGCTTTATTTTTTTGGGGATTTTCGGGTAGCTTTTTTTTTTAATTTCTCTTCAATTTTTCAGTAGATCTCTTCCCTTTGTTTTTCACAATTATCTCTCCTAATTATTTCATTTTATTAAACTTTATTTTCATTTTTTAAATTCATTTTCATTAAATAGTGCTGTTTAATTTTTCTCTGCTTTGTTCTCAGTTTTGAATGCTTCGCGCTCTCCTATTTTATCTTTATGCTTCTCTATTATTTTCTCATTAATTGATCACCATTTAATCTTATAAATTGTCTCGAACGTTACTCTCCCTCCCTTTAATTTCTCTCCAAAACTGCTTCCTTAAAAATTCCCCTGATTACTTCAAAAAATGTTTCTTAAACGTGTTAACAATAAACATCTTTTACCCGGAAAAATATTCACGTAATTGTACGCAAAACGGAGGTGCAATTAAGGAATTTAGCTCTCATTACAGTTAATATAAGAACAAATGCGAACAATTTAACAAACGAACAATTATCAATGATTTAGAAAACCATAAAGCGGAAAACTGCGCAATTCCACAGAAACAAATGCACACACTGAAAATAAATAATGGCGTCAAATCAATACATAATTCAAAATTGCTAGAAGACAATAATTTGGGGCAGAAATCAATTGAAATAACAATTATTATCACACTGAAATTACTATCAATGACTAAAAATAATAAACGATGCACGAAAGGCTATATTTTCATATCATAACGCGCAGCCATTCCCTTCAAAAATACCAGACAAAATGGGAACTGTAAAATAAAAAATATTATATATAAAATCAAAGGGTTAAATACTACATCCGGAGGGCATGTCATCATCACGCTCAAGCAAATTTCCATACGGGAAAGCTTTATTTGATCAGACAAATATAATTGAGAGCATCTGCAGACAAAACGAGCATAAAAAAATTGAATGAAATTTCCCCTAACAAAATGGAAGGAAATGAAAAGGAAAAGGAGGAAATCTACAGCCCCAAGGAATTACAGCACCCCCAATAAAAGGGCGATTTACATCATGTAAAATCCACTTCCCCTTAATCTCCTGTCTCTGTCTCCCTTTAAATGTCATGCCGACGCAATTATTTCCCCCTCGAGACGGATTTCCACACGAAACTACCGAAATGGGGATGAAGCTGGAAAATCCCCGACTTTCCCCAATTGTCACTCTCTCTCTCTCTCTTTCTGATGTTCTGTCTCTGATGTCGTGACTACACATCCGTCAAAGGTCTTTAGCACCAGGGAATTACCCGGGAGAGAATCACGGGATGGGACAGACGGGACTTTGATTTACAGAAAAAGGAAGAGAGACAGCAAATGAATGCATGAGTTGTTGATCAGAATTAAAAGAAGGAATTAACGAGTGTCAGTCGCGACCGGAAACTGTCAATGGCATCAGGAATAATGGGAAGATCAAAGAGGATGAACATGAATTTTGGAGGATGCGCAAGAATAAAATAAAAATAAAATAAAAATCCACTAAATCCGTGGCTGAAAAGGAAATAAAATAGAGAGAAAAAGAGGGCAAAAATATAATACAAAACATTTTTTAAAAATATTATTAATAATAATTACTCGCCACCGCGAAAAAACATTGCAGCAACAATGCAAAAGAGAATTCCAAAAGAGCGGCAAAGGGAGAACTATAGTAAATACTCCAAAAAAAGTACCAAAAAGGCACTAGGATAGTAAGATAAGTGTGAAGAAAATATTCCTTGTATACCTATGACTCATGAGCTTTTCTGTGTATAAGGGATTATGCGTTTCTATATTTTCCTGTGTACGTGACTCCCTTTCACCTTGTTCCAGGAATCCCTTGACTCATACGTTTATGTGCAAACCCCAAATAATTCCCTGTGGTCCTGGACATTCTCCAGCATATATAAAGGGCCACTTTGGTCTAATAAATAAGTCTTGTTCTTGTATCGTTACTCTGGTGGTTTACTTACAGAAGGTCTCTTAAATTCATTTCTAGAACGTTACTCTGCCCGTTTCACTATTGAAGCTTTACACTTGTATTACATATACATATTACACATTTCATCACAATAAGCGAATAAAAATCAGTGCCGGGTCAAAGCACCACTAACAGCGATAAACAACTAGGAAAAGCCACCCACAGCCCCCTCCAAAATAAAGTAGGATAAAATCCCCAAAAATCACAAAACGAAGAGAGGGAATAAAGCAGCAAATAAAACAGGGGAAAGGTCCCGACGAGGAGGATAAAATAGAAAGCTGACAATTGGAAGGAAGACAAATACGACTGAAGTGACTTGAATAATTTGTGTTTTTTGAACCACATTGTCAAGGCACTTGATGTGGGTGGATGTGAAGGGGAGACACACATGCAGAAGGAGAGGGAGACACAGAAAGAGATGAGGACAAAGAGAGAGAAATAGCGAGAGAAAACACAAACAGAGAGCCAGAATGAGAAGCAGAGAACAAGACCAGGAAAGAGAGACAAAGAGAGAGTGAAAGAGAGACAGAGAGAGACAGAGAGAGAGTGAAAGAGATGGAGAGAGACAGAGAGAGAGTGAAAGAGATGGAGAGAGGCGGAGAGATAGTGAAAAAGAGGGAGAGAGAGGAAGAGAGAAACAGAGAGAGGGAGAGAGAGACAGAGAGAGAAGGAGAGAGAGACAGAGAGGGAGAGAGGGGGGAAAAGAGAGAGAGAGAGAGAGGGAGAGGGAGAGAGGGAAAAAAAGAGAGAGTGAGAGAGAGGGAGAGAGGTAAAAAAAGAGAGAGTGAGAGAGAGGGAGAGAGGGAAAAAAGAGAGGGAGAGCGAGGGGGTGAGGGAAAAAGAGAGAGAGAGAGAGAGAGAGAGAGAGAGGGAGAGAGGGAAAAAAAGAGAGGGAGAGCGAGGGAGAGAGGAAAAAAAGAGAGAGAGAGAGGGAGAGAGAGAAAAAAAGAGAGAGTGAGAGAGACGGAGAGAGGAAAAAAAAGGGGTAAACAGAGAGAGATAGAGAGAGAAAGAGATACAGAAGGAGAGAGACGGAAAGAGAGAGAGAGAGAGAAAGAGAGAGAGAGAGGGAAAAGGAGAAAGAGTGAGGGAGTGAGAGCGAAGATGAAGCTTCAATGAGGGAAAAGTGACTGAGGGTGAATGCGGGAGAAAGTGCCTTAGTAATTGAAATTCATGAAGGTTCCGCCACTATAAATTGTGGAATTGCGGCCATGTACTTGTGGACTTTCTCCCTCTTTCTCTCTCTCTCTCTTTCTCCCGCTTTTCCTCTCTCTCTCTCTCTCTTTTACTCTCTGTTTCTCCCTCTATCTCTCTCCTTGTCTCTCTTTTTCTCTCTATCTCACTTTCTCTCTCTCTTTATCTCGTTTGCATTCTCTCTCTCCCATTCTCTCTCCCTCAATCTCCCCCTCTTTTGCTCCCCTCCCCGCCGACCTAATCATCCCAATGAGGTTTAAAAACACACGGCCCAAGTCAGGGGATGAGAGAGTCCAGGGATTTGAAGGGGGTTACAGCCATTTATATTTATTTACGGGAGGTCGTCATCCTCCTGCAATTTTTAGTGTGTGTGTGCCTCCGCCAGACTACTAAGTTGTTAATGGGGGGATAAATGTCCGTGTGGTACCAGGAGATAGAGGGGGGAATGGGAGAAATGAGACTTTTTATATATGTATTTTTTACCCTCTATCTGTACACGTACAACTCCCCAAACAAACCCTGATGGATGAGTGTTAAGACTTTTACTGTGGGATTTGCTATTATGACTGTAAATGTAGGAGCCGCTAGGACGTAATAAAACATTGGACCGCCCGCTTCATTATTATTTTAAAACTACCAACACTTATTTTCACAGCCTTCACTGATTTTCTATTAGAACCATTGGGGTTTTTCCGAGGTTCTGGAATGTTCTGGGATATACATGTATGTACTATGTGCCTTATAAACAGAACATGTGTGCTTGGTTCCGTATAAGAAGATTTAAAGGAACGCGTGATGGGAAACTTCAATTGTAAAAATTCATGTGCGATACAGCCGACATGCAAGAAAGGCGTTCTGTTAGTGCACAATTGAAATTTTAATGGTTCAAACGGACATTGAAAATTGTAGAATAAAGGACTGCATAATAGAACCGTGGACGCACACAAGGCACCGTCAATGCCGTTATAACGAAGTAGTATTGTTGCAAATCGGGAAAAATAGAGGAAAATATTGTAAAAAACAGTAATATACATAAGTGGATTTTCTCAATAATTATACCTTATATGTAGTATTGAATTTCGTTATAACGGTTCCAATAAACTGGTAAATTTTATCCGTTATAGAGAATGCAATTTTCTATAAGATTAATTTCAGAAAGCTTGGAGTAATTCTTGTGCCGTGTAAGAGAGAAATCCATTATAAAACTAAGTTCATTAGTGACAGAATGGGCAGTAAATTAGTAAACTTTACCTTGTATACAGAAAAATCTTTATAGGAACAGACAATTTCTGTATTAACAATTAAAGCAAATACATAAAAAGGTACTTTCTATCACCGCTCTAGAGAGAAAACCGTTATAAATCCACCAATCATATGGAGAAGCCACTGCATATATTGGCGGAATTTTAAAAATGGAGGTGTCGTTTTATAACGGCTTAGCACATAGCAGCTTTATTAAGCCACTATGAAGGGAAACCAAGAAGGTCGATACTCTATACGTTGATTCTCTTTACAACGGTTCACCTTAAATCAGCAAATTTTCCCTGTTACATAAAAAACCACTATATACATAGATAGCAGGAATTTCTATGCTAACAAATGGAGAAAGTTTCCGAGGGAAGCATTTTCTGCCACCGTTATAAAGACAAAATCGTTGTAAGAGAGTCCGTTATAAAGCTAATTGACTGCACTGGTTTAGCAAAAACTAGCTTTGTTTAACGGCTATAGATAAAATAGGGAATGATTCAAAATCGCTACGGAGAAAATCATCAGATTGTTCGATCTGAAAAATCATGCTGATCTATCGGAAAACCTATTATGGAGAGAGAAGTATCCAAAGGCCGGCCTAAAACCGTTATAGAGAGAGAAGTATGCAAGAGTATGGCGTAAAACCGTTACAGGGGAAAATCTTAATGGTTGTCCATTCAAAATTTATCCGTTATAAAGAAAAACCTTTATAAAATCACCGTGATAGAAAAGGATTTTATCAATGCACGCCCGTCGAGGAAATTTGTGAAAATTGTTTTAGTGCAAAAACCGCTATGCGGAAGATTTTTACAGGCGAGTCTGTTATATTAAAAGTATACATATTCAGATCCGTTATCGAGAGATTCGACTTCATTTGCAAATTCTATCTTCTATTCTATCAGAGCACATCTGAGAATAGAATTTTTTTTTGGATATTTCCACAATTTTTTGGGTAAGATCTGATTGACTATTTTTTTAAGGCGGGAATATCTGAAGTGTGCAGAGGGTGAAAAGTGAAAATAAAAAACCTATCCTACACCACCCAAAAAAAAGGGAAATAAATTTCCCCACAATTGAATCATTTCCCCCCAAACAATTTCCTTCCGTTTTGGAGCCGGACAAAAAAACGGTCCTCAATAAATATCCTCACACTTTTAAGGCTTCCTCCCCCAAAAAAACTGGCCCTGAACATAATACGGAAGAAACAGACAGAAACAATTCAAGTAGAAAAAAAGGTGAACTTATGGCGGAAAGAAAGTGAAAGTGGTAATAGTGAAAGGAATTGGAAGGAGGCAATCCCATAGAAAACTTTTGATTTGGTGCAGACAGAAATTGAACGAGTGCTTATCTCCTCGATCCTCCCCTCTATCTCTTTATCTGGGATAAATGTCTCTCAATTCACTGTCGGAGTCCATTTTCCATCTTTTCTTTTTTTTTCATTCACATTCCCCTCTTTTATTTCCCCTCCCATTCATGGTCACTTTCTCCTATTATCTTGCCCTTTTTCCTTGGTTTTTATTTTACATCATTTTCTTCAGCTTTTCCCTATTTCCCCCTGTTTTCTTTGCCATCTCCGTGACACGATTTTTTCCACTTATTTCTCTTTGATTTCTGCTCTTCCGTCCAAATAGTTTTATTTGGTGTATTTAACGCCATTTATTATTTCAATTTAGTTCCGTTTAGTTGGTTCAATATCATAAGTTTTATTGGTTCTAGCACAAGCGCACGCTAGGAAGGTCAATTATCATGTCTATTTAACCATCTCTCTCTCTCTCTTATCATTTCTCAGTTTTCTCGCTAAATTTTTCATCTCTTGCATTCTCCCAATTCCTTTATTGGCGTTTCTTCCCTCGGTTTCTATCGCGATCTTTCTTTTTTTTTTCTTCCGCTTTGTCTCGCAAATTTGTACCGCGCTCTCTTTTGTTCTTTATCACTCCTCTTACTTCCTCCCTCTCATTTCTTCATACAAATTTTTATTTTTGGGTTATTCTCACATATCTGGCTCTTTGGTTCATTTTATTTGCTTCATCTTCCTATCTCCCGTTTATCTCGCATTTATCTCTCTCATTTATCCCTTGCTCACTTCTTGCATTCTTTTACTATTTCCTTCTTTTGCTTTCATTCATCTCTCTTTATTGCTATTTTTGTGTTTCCTCTCTTGCTCTCTCTCGCTTGCTTCCTCTCTTGCTGTCTCTGAGTTTTCTATCTTGATCTCTCTGAGTATTCTCTCACCTGCTTTCTCTGAGTTTTCTCTCTTGCTCTTTCTGAGTTTTATCTCACTTGCTTTCTCTCTTGCTCTTTCTGAGTTTTCTCTCTCGCACTCTTTCTTGCTTTCAGTCTTGCTCTCCTTTCTGTTTTCTCTCTTGCTGTCTATACTTGCGCTCCCTCTGGCTTTCGCTCTTATTATTTCGCTTCTCTCTCCTGCTCACTCTCTCATGATGTCTCGCACTTTTCCTTTTTACTCACTCTGTCTCTTTTTCATTTATCTCTTTCGTCTCTATCATCTATTGTTTTGGTATCTCGATGGACTCCATTCTCTCAGCAATCTTTTGTCTCTAGCTTTCGTTCTTATTCTCTGCCCAATTCTTTGTCCTTGTAGTATTTTGCGATGAAACTCCAACAGTGTACATTTCTTTATAGCATCATCTCCCATTGTGGGTTGATTTTTCCAAGATTGGCCAAAGTGTGATTTAGGTGGTTCTTCTCTCCTTTCCGACTATCTACTTACAACCCACAGTTTCTTTCGTTTTTACTGGTCCAGTCCAATCTATCCCTTGGCACGGAATCTCCTTTCTGTCTTTGTATGTATGTGTATAGAGTTTTCCTCTCCTATAAAAGTTAGGATAATGCTATTTCCTTGGAGGTGTTTAGTGTATAAGGGGAAAGTCTTTTTTCCCTTCCCTTCTGCTACTATTTTTTTCTTCTTTCTCCAATCCTCATTTCTTGTCACGTCCTCAACGATCGCACGGACAATTTTACCCCATGAAATTTCTTACTTCCTCACGCCTCCCTCTTTCTCCGTGGGTTTTTCTCTCTATTTCTCCTCTTTAGAACTGTCAGCCACATCATTTGAGTTGGTGCTTTCTCCTTTAAATTTTATTTTATGGAGGCACTTTTTCCTCCAGGAACTTGCCATCATCCTTCTTTGATTTTTGGATGTTGAATGGGGATTTTTTGGATAATGTTCTCTTCTATGTTTTTGCTTTTGATTCAAATGTCTTGTTTACCGCTTTCCTTACTTTCTCTTATGATTATTTTTTTTAGTTTTGCTTTCCATGCTTTCTTTTAAAATTTATCTAGGTATTAATGTTTTAGCTTACTAGCTTTCGCTTTCTCTATATATTTTCTTGTTTTCTTTTGCTTTCGATATATTTTTTCTTGCTTTCTTTTGCTTTCTCTATATTTTTTCTTGTTTTCTTTTGCTTTTAATATGTTTTTCCTTGTAGTCGCTTGCTTAAATATATTTTTTTTCTCTCGCTTTTATATATTTTTCTTGTTTTCTCTCGCTTTTATATGTCTTCTTTTATGGTGCTTTCTTCGTATTTAGTTTTGCTTCTACACTGCTATTTGTCGTCCTGTTTTATTTTGTTTTTCAGCCGTTTTTCCTGTTTCCTCTCGCTTTTTCTATATTCTTTTTTGTCTCGTTTTTTTTACCTATTATTCTTCCTTCTCTAGCTTGCTCCGTAACTTCTCTGGTTTTTCTGTGTTTACGCTATTTCTCGTTATTTTGTTGCTCTTTTGATATTGCCTTAGCTTTCAGCGTATGCACTATTAACGTTTCTCTTGATTTGGTTTGCTTTCCTACGGATTTTTACAATTTTCTTTTGCTATGTATCCGTCCATTTTTTCTGAGTTTACTTTTTGTCAAAATTTCGTTCCATCTCACGTTTAGATGTTTTCGTGCTTTCTCTTCCCCACGTTACATTATGCTTTCTGGCTTTTCAAGAAAGTTAATTTCGTCCTTAGTTCCTCCTGCTTTCTCTTTATATTTTATTGCCTATATGATATTTTCTATCTTGATATTCCTCCTTTTTCTGATTTTGTTTTATTGCTATTTATTGCTGCGTCACTCAACTATTTTCGTGTTCATCCGCTTTCGTTCTGTGCATTTTATTTTGCTTTCTCCTGGCTTCATTAGGCATTTGTCATATTTGTTCTGGTATGTATTTTGAATTTACTTTCCCTTTATTCTGAACCGCTGTTAAATCTGCATTGTACATATTTTGTTCTCTTCCTCGTTTCTCGTTTTGTCTTTTTTTCGTTTAGGAACTTTCTCTTCCCTCACAATTTCCTTCTGCGCTGTTGAAAATCTGTTCCTCCGTAGCTGTCCTCTGTTTTTGGATTCTTTCCAAGGATGAGCCCAGAAAAAAAAGTTTCCTCTCTTCTTCTCTCTCGTCTAGTCCCATTATTACCGATTTTACCCATATACCCATTTATAGCCTCCCAAATCCGTCGTATGTACAAAGTCCTCCTTTCTCCTTGGATGTACATACAGGCGATTGTGCCCTTTCCCCCGAATAAAAAAAAGTTTGCCGGTCTTTGTGGTGTCACCTTCCACTTACTATTATCCAGCTTATTGCTTTCTCCAGTACACAACATGGATGGTACATATGAAGTAATGCAGTCCTGCCTTCCCTTTTGGTTACTCCTCTCAGGTTAACGGGAACAATCTTAATCGCTTCCCTCTTAAACTTTTTTCCCCTTCGTGTAACTTCTTTTCGTTTCTTCAAAAAAAAAATGTTCCTTCAGCAAAACTTCTCATCCTTTCACCGAAGCTTATTTGGCTTTTCCGTGATATTATATTGGGTGTCTTGATCGCCCATGTCAAGAACAGCGGGGCAAGAGATGACCCTTTCTTAGTCACTTTCTATCAATATAGACATTTTAGTTTACAACAGGAATCAAACAAAATTGGATTGGCAAAAGACAGCAAAATAGGAGCATCGGGGAAATAAAAAACAGAGAAAATTTGAGAATCCGAAAACGGAAGAGGAAATAATCAGAGAAAAATAGATACCAAATCATTGTAAAATAGACACCAAATAAGAGAAAAATAGAAATAAAATCGGAGAAAATTCGAAAACAAATAAGACAAAATACAAACAAGTCACAGAAAATTAGAAAAAAGGGAGAAACAAATCAGAGAGGAAAAGAACACAAATCAATTTAAAAATATAGTAGAAAAGCGTCAGCAAAAACTACATAATAAACATCAGAAAAAATCGGATAAAAACCCAGTAAAAGTATCGAAAAATATCAGAAAAAATTGGATAAAAATCCAAGAAGCGTACCGGAAAATATCAGATAAAATAGAAGAAAACATGATAAAGTAAATAAACTAAACATGAAAACTAAATAAAAAAATCGAAGAAACATATAGAAATATACCAGACAATAGTAGAGGAAAACATCCCAAAAAATAAAAAAGCATAACAGATACGAGCGGAAAACATCCCAAAAAAATATTTAAAAAAGCATCACAAAAAGATCGAAACGTATAGTGGAAAACATCAAACAAAGTTAGAGACAAAAGTCAGCGAAACGTACAGAAAATGAAAGAATCAAATCAGAGTAAAATAAAAGAACCAAATCTGAGAAAATATGCAAACACATAGAAAAATATAGACAAAATTCATAGAAAAAAATAATCACGAAGATTTAAAAAATAAGGACTAAATTTCTTTTGCATCTATTCGTATACGCAGTATGCATCTCCAAGCGTATAGTCCCCGACTCTCTTTATAGCGGTTTAGCAAAAATCAGTTCCCTTAAATTACGATAGAAAAAACCGATGTGAGGAATAATAAAAGCCGTGATAAAGAAAACCGTAAGTCTAATAGGTTTGGAATATCACCCCGTTATAGGAAAAAAATCTTTATACTGACAATGAGAAAGGTACACCAGGACGTGGCCTAAATCGGCTATAGAGAAAAGGCCGTTATAAAATCACCGTTATAACAAAAAATGTATCATTGAAAGATATCAGGGGATTCGTAAAGACCGCTAAAATACGACCGTTATAGGGAGGCTCGTTATAAGGACAGGCGTCTTACATGGAAGAATTCTCAGAGAAAGTTATAGGTATCAGCCTAAAGTGTATGAGAAAAGAAAAGTTTTTCAAGGGAATAATTTTTTTATCCACTTTAGTTTCTCTTGAGGAGATTGACTCCATGATCCTTTCAAGGGGATCAGGAAAAAAGGGAAAAAAAGATCATCGCCCCATCCACTTTCTCTCTCCACAATGGATGGAGTGGTTATAGTGACATAATTGTGGGAAGGGGAGGACAGCCACGGATTAAAAGATGATGAAGGAGAAGAATGATGAACTTGTCTTGTCATGAGAAAAATCCTTTTTTGTGTGTTCAGATGAGGATCTTTTTCCCCATCTTAATTTTGTTTTCTGCTCCACTTTCTTTTCAGGGATTTAGACCCACTTTGAGGTGGAGATTCTTTTCATTTTCCTTCCAGATTTTTTGCCATTTGGACTTTTTTTCTGGAATGGAATTATCTTTTGTGATTGTGTCACGTTTTTCTGCGTCTTCTTATATTCGTCAGCAGTCACGGAGATATGGAAGAGGGGAAAAGGGGTGATTTGAGAGTGGCTGCATTTTGAAAATGAGACCCATGTCGGATACGAAATGGAGATCTTGTAGCGGAGAAAATGAGTAAATACAGCCATCCAAGGCTTGTTTGCCTTTCTTACGCGAAGGGGTTAATGACCATGAGCTTTTTCTGCTTGCTTTTGTAATCTTCAACATTTACCCCGTTCAAGTTCTCTGAATTTCACTGGAGACCCCAATTATCTCTGTAATGTTGCTTAACTTGCTCAATTTTCGAGCTTTTAATTCTACGTGCTTTTTGGACTCTTTTGGCTTTGTCCTTCCTAAACTTCATGCTTCCATTTTGCTCTACTTTGTAATTTATGCAAACTTTCTCTTTTGCGTCTAGGTTTGACTTTTACTCTTCTTTTTTTTGTAGCTACTTTACTTTTTGTCTGGGCTTTCTCTTTTTTTAATTTTTTAAAATGATTTCCTTTCGTCGTTGCTTTATATTTTGCTTCTGTTTTCTCTTTTATTTCTGCTTTGCATTTTGCTTCTATTTTCTCTATTATTTCTGCATTGTATTTTATTTCAATTTTCTCTTTTATTTCTGCTTTGCATTTTGCTTGTATTTTCTCTTTTATTTCTGCTTTGTATTTTGCTTCTATACTTTCTATTTTATTTCTGCTTTGCATTTTGCTTGTATTTTCTCTTTTATTTCCGCTTTATATTTTGCTTCTATAGTTTCTATTTTATTTCTGCTTTGTATTTTGCTTCTGCTTTCTGTTCTTACTTTGTATTTTGCTTTATCTTTCTCTTTTTTCTTCTCTGTATTTTTCTTTAATTTTTCTTTTACTTCTGCTTTGTATTTTGCTTCTACTTTCTCTTTTATTTCTGCCTTATATTTTGCTTCTACTTTCTCCTTCATTTCTGCTTTGTATTTTTCCACTTTTTTCTGCTTGGTCTTTACTTTTACTTTGATCTTGTTTCGATTTTGCTTTAGTTTCAGTGTTATATTGTACGTCTAATATTTTGATTGGTTTTCCGGTTTCTGCGGTCAAAAGTTCTCCTTTTGCTTCTGTCGAAGTTTTTCTTTATTTTTTTACTTTATTGGCTGTCCAAAGCTTTTTGTTTGATGCTGGGTTTGCTTTTACCTTTGGTTCTTCTTATTTTCTTTCTTGTGCTTGCTTTCATTTCTTTCATTGGTTTCTCTTAGGCTTTTTCTTGCTTTCACTTCTTTCGTTGGTTTCTCTTTGGCTTTTTCTTGCTTTCATTTCTTTCATTGGTTTCTCTTTGGCTTTTTCTTGCTTTCGTTTTTGCTTTCACTTTTGATTCTGGCTTCTTTTTGCTTCTTTTTGCTTTCTCTGTTGCTCGTTTTTCTCTTTTGATTATTTGATTTTTCATCCGCTTTCTCTTGCTTTCTGTTGATCTTTCCTATTTTTTCTGCTTTACTTGATCGTTTACTTGATCTTGCTTTCACTTTCGCTTCTGGCTTTCCTGCCGACGTTTGCTTTCTCTTTGGTTTATCCTGCTTGTATATATCCTTGTTCTTGCTTTCTAATTTGCTTATTCTTCCTTTCTAATTCGCTTCTTCTTGTTTTCTCTTTTGCTTCCTTCTGCCATAATTGTCTGTATTTATTTCGCTTGTTTCTTTATTACTGCTCCGCGTTTTGCTACAACTTTCCTTTGCTTCTCTACTGCCAATGCTTCGACTCGGCTTTCTCTTTTGTTTTTATTTTCTACTAAGCACGTTGTATTCTGAGGATTATTATTTTCCATTTTTCTTTTTGTATATCTTTTATAATCCAGCTGAAACCAGTTTAATAATTTTTCCCAGGGACTTTCACAATCTCTTCTTTGACTTTTCCCTATTACATCTTGACTGCCTCCCAGGCTAAGCTTCATATTTTTGTTTAAGAATTTGTCAGTCCCCCTGTGTCTCCCACTCATGCCCTATTCCTTAGATAATCCGCCCTTAATATAAGAACATAGTCCCAATGCGACTCTTCACGAATCCGGGGCCATTATCCTCATTATTATCGCCATCATCACCGTCCCGTTAAATTTCTGTTCTGACATTCTCTCCTTTCTCCACTCTCTCTCTTTGTCTCTCTCTTTTGCTTTCTCTCTCTCTGTTTTCTCATCTTTTGCCTTCTCATCCACGTCATTCCACCATGCTCCTCCAGACTTGCCCAAGTCTCTTCAGCTATTTACGTGTTTAAATAATTATACATCCTAGCCTATGTCTTCCATTGTTTTATATAATATCAACTTTTCCATCCTTTGAGATTTTTCCATCTCCCTTGCCCCCAGACTATAACGACTATACCTCATTAACGAAAGGGGGAAAGCAAAAATGAGTGGAGAAAAGGGAAGAAGCCGCTGAAAGTGGAACGCAGGAAGGGAGAACGTGCTGGCTAAGATTTGCTTAAGATTTTCAAAATTGGAGCGCAAAAACTAAAACATCCTGACGAAACCAATTTGAAGGCTGAACCCAGGAATATAATACATGAGGGTTACGACCAAATTAAAGTAGAAAAGCCTAACGTTTTTGCAGGAAAATAAAGGAGTAAAACGCCAGGAAAGAGTTTGAATATAGAAGCACAAAGGACAACGGTAAGTCAAGAGTGAACAAAGAAGATAATTAGCTGGGGAAGGGCAAACAAGGATGGCAGACGCGAGATGGATGAAAAATGAAAGGGGAAATACAGAGAGAAAATATCCATCCTGAATTAATACTTTAGGAAGAGAGAAAATTGAATAGTGGAGTGAGAGAGAGAAAGAAAATCCGGGAAGAATTCAGAAACAAGCCAAAAGCAAGTCTAAAAGGAAAATCGAAAATAAAAATACTGGTCAGCTGGTGTAAACAGGGAATACTTTGTTGCTATCGTGAAATCTTGTGCACCCGTGATACACAATATCGTAGCTAAATATTCATTCTTCCAACAAATGGTGTTGAATTAGAAAAAAAAATGTATTGGCCGGAAAATTACACAGAAGCTAGAAAAATACAAAAAATAAAATAAAAACACCGAATACACAAACATTGCGAATAGAAAACAAAAAGAACCTGGGAAAAAAAGAGAAATTACAGAAGAAGAAAAAAGAGCAAGAGAAAAAACAACTGATATGAGGGAGATCTAACACTAGCAGTTTCGTACATGAAAAGCAGAAAGTACACAAGGCAATCTAGCCGAGAGGGACACAGAAAAATATCGAGCAAAGAAGGAAGAAAAAAAAGAGAGCTAGAGAAAAGTGAAAGGAGACACAAGAAGACAAGTGGTCAATAAAAGTGCACAAAAATAAAAACTCCAATACAAGATAGACGATAAAGGGTCTAAACAGGGGAAGGAGAAAAACAGTATAAAAAATAAAAAGTGAGAAAACAAGCGATAAAACAATATTGTGAAACAGATAACTAAAGAAATTGATAGAGACAAAGAGAAGAGTAAACGAAATAAGAAAAGGAGTAGACGACAGAAAAACACAAGGAACAAGAAGTGAGAATATAAAATAAGAAGAAGGGGAAAATACAATCAACGACATGAAAAACGACCAGGCGAAGAAAGAAGAAAAAAGAGAAACAACATAACACGAGAAGGCAAATGGGAAAAAATATTAAACGGAATGAAAAAGGAGCAAGAGAAGAAAGAAGAAACGAGAAGAAACACGGGTAAAACAATAAACAAGAAGAAGAAAACGAAACTAGAAAAGCAGCAGCAAAAATTAGAAAAAACAAGAACAAGAAGCAAGACACGAGAAGAAAATGAGCAAACTGAAAGGGACATGATGCGCGAAAAAAAAAGAAATGAGAAGAACAAGAAATAGAGAAAAACGAGAAGAAAAAATAAAAGGAGAAGAAAAAGGGAAGGGACAATAAAAGGAGGAAAAAAGAGAACGAAAAATAAAAACAAGGTGCAAAAGAGAAGGAAAAAGAAAGGGCAAAGAAAAAATAAAAGAAGACAGAAAAAGCAGAAGAAAAAATAACCGAAGACAGAATAAACAGAAGAAAAAATGGCAGAAGGCAGAAAAAGAAGAAGAAAAAATAAAAACCGAAAAAAGAGATGGAACAAATAAAAACCGAAAAAAGAGATGGAACAAATAAAAGCCGAAAAAAGAGGAGGTAAAAATAAAAGCCGAAAAAAGAGAAGAAAAAAATAAAAGCAGAAAAAACAGAGGAAAACGAAAAGGAGAAAGAACAAAAAAGGAAGATGGGAAAATAAAAAATAAAAGGAGGAGCAACAAAGAGGAAAAAGAAAATCGAAATACAGAAAAGCACTAGAAAATATCAAAATAAGATGAAAGAGAAAAGGAGGAGAAAAGAGAAAAGAAAAAGAATGGAAAAAAGGAGAAAAAAATGGAATGGGAGAAATAAAAAAGAAGAACAGAAGAAATTCAGGAAAATAGAAAAAGGGCGGGCAAAAAGAGAAACAGCAAGAGGAGACAAAAACGAAAGAGAAAGAGGGAAATAAGAGAATCACTGAAAGGAGACAACAAATGACCAAGTCACAAAGACAGCGAGAGAGAAGCCAAGAGGAGAAAGTACACATCTTACCGCCCTAAAAAAGCAAAATTGAGGAGGAGAGGAACTCCGGAAAGCACTGAAGCATTCCCTTTCCCCCGGCGTGACTCAATGAAGGGAAGTGGAATTGGAGCAAAAGGAAAAGATACGCAGTCTCTTAATGTCTCCATGCACACTCCATTCTATAGGGACATGTTATAATTATGCAGATTATAATAATGTACCAAACTCTCCTTTTTTCCCCTCTTCCAAGAAACTCCTTGTCAACAACAAAAAAAAAGGAAGATGGGATGGCAAGAATTTCTTTTTACATATATACTTGATATTATTAAAAAAAAAAGAAAGAGGAGAAAGTCCCTCTTAAGAGCTCCTCTTGAGTCTCTCAAGAGGAGGAAAGACAAGGTTTTCCTTCTATTTCTTTAACAATGTGCGCATATACAAATATACAGTGCTTTCCTATTTTTAGACACTTTCACTTTGAGCAAAGGACCCATTTTTTTTTATTTTTTCCCTCCCAAAAGAAAGTTTTTCTCTTCAGCCTCTTTTTTTTATTAAAGGTAAAATCAAGCTTTTAAGGCTAATCTTGGACCTTTTATTACCTTAATTTTATTTGGGGCTCCAATCATATTTTTTAACAACTTCATTCGTATTCTGGCTTTACATTTATTATTATTTTTAATTAAGTTTTTTAATTCAAAAAAATAATCTATTTTATTTTATAACTTTTATTATAATTTCTTTTATCCTAATCCTTTTTATCTTTTTTTACAAAGGCATTTTTACCTAAAATCTGTATTTAATGTCCCTTTTTTTCGTTTATTTTCACTCGACTTTTCCATTTACTTCCTTGCATAATGACGGGACTTTTTCAAAGCCTTTGGCGGGAATTCTCGGGACGGTAAAAATTACTCACACCAACCTGGACTT
Organism: Disparrhopalites patrizii; assembly: GCA_034698585.1. Classification (NCBI taxonomy): domain Eukaryota; kingdom Metazoa; phylum Arthropoda; class Collembola; order Symphypleona; family Sminthuridae; genus Disparrhopalites; species Disparrhopalites patrizii. The sequence goes on along the minus strand of JAQGBT010002556.1, from coordinate 2,131 downwards.
CTCCTAAACCGGAGAAGTTCCTTTTTTTTTACTTTTCCCCGAGAAAATTAGAATCTAACCCCACCGGCAGAGACTTACCCTCGCACTAATTAAAATGTAAACATCCCCCACGCTCCCTTAAACTTTTTTGGCCGTGTTATTTTCCTTTTCCTGGCCAAATGACGGGGTTATTATCCAGCGTGTTTAAACACACCATCATCAATGGCTTCCAGTGAAATCTTTGTTCCCGTCATCAGCATATGCAAATAGACCTCCTCCCCCTTACATCTCGTCAAGAGTTTTTTTCGGTGTTTTCCAATTTTCTACAATGTACTATAATGTCAAGTCATCTCATCCCGCTTCTGATCCCCGGACTTTAATCGTCCCTCAGAATGTGGAGGTTTTTTACTGGGAAAAACAAGCGGCATTTACAACTATTGGTGACTCCCTGTATAGCCGCTTTGCAACATAGCAGCGCCATTTACTGTCGATATAATTTCTTGTATTCTTTTTGTTTGCCTTTTTCTCCATTTTTTATTTACTTTCTCTCTCTTTTTCTTCACTGTTTTCCTCTTGTCTCTTTCCTTTTGTTTTCGTATTTCCTGTATTTATTCCCGTTTTCATATTCTTCTGCTTTGTATTGCTCATTCTTTCTTTTGTCATTTATTATTTCAGTTTTTTCTCCCTTTTCCGTCACTTTTCCCTCTTGTTTCCCTCCCTTTTCCGTCTCTTTTCCCTATCTTTTCCGTCTCTTTTCCCTATCTTTTCCTTCTCTTTTCACTATCATTTTTCTCTCGTTTTCCTCTTTTCCCTATTTTTGTCCTCTCGTGTTCCTCTGTTTTTCCTTTCGTTTTCCACTCTTTATATTTCGTCCCATCACCCCTTTCACTCTTCTCTAAACTCATTTACGTTTTGGCCCTTTCTCCACTGTCTCTTTTTCTCCTTTTTTTCTCCTTGTCTCCTTCTTCCGCCCGTCTATCGCTCTTTCTCTCTTCGTTCGTGGCTTCCCGTATTTTTACGTTTCCCCTTTTCTTCGAATTGTTAAACCTGTTTAATTTTAACGCCGTTTGTATTGATTTCTAATATTAATTTTGGCGCTTACGTTTTGTCTGCTTCTTTTAATTTTTTCTCTCCATTTCTTGTTTGTCTTTACAATGTTTCTCTTTTCCTCCCTTTTTCCTCTGTCTTCTTGCTACGCCTCTTTCTCCGCTTGTCTCCCATTTCTCCCCATGTCCCTCTATTTTTTCATCTATTTCCGAATTACCCCGTTAATTCCCTCTCCCTCCTCAAATCCAAGTGCATAATCCAGGCATTAAGCCGCCTTCTGTTTCTTAGGGGTTCGTTTTTTCTAAATGGACGCTATTTTTTTTCTCTCTCTCTCTCCCTTTCATCCCCCTTGAATGGGAATGTGTGTCCCAGGCATTTTCTCATCACACACAATTTTCTTGAGCGTTAATGGTCTTGTTCCTTCCATAAGCCTTTCAGAGTTTGTGTCTCCCCTTGCTTCATCCCATTCCCCTCCCCTCATCTCCTTATGTCCCCTGTAATTATCTCCTCACTACAAGGAACCTCGCTTCTCTGGGGAGAGTCGAGGGATGGGAAACGGGGAGGAATCAAGTGGGGATGGCAAGTGTATTTTGGGCTCTTACAATTTTTTTTTCAAGTGGATATTTGAGCAGGAGATGAAAGACAATGAAGGCGTGGAGGAGGGGGATGATTCCAGAGAGAAAGAGAGAGAGAGAGAGAATGAAGAGGAAAAACATGGAAGTAAAGGCTTTCCTCCCTCATTCACCCCTCCAAATATCAACATTATCACAATAGCCGTACATAAATGTGGGATGAGACGGAGGGGGAGAGAAAATCCCATATGATTTTAGGTGTTTCAAAAGGCTTGTGAGGGCAGAGCTCATGATTGTCAAGGAGATGTTGTCATCTCGTATAGTGGCAATCCCAATAATTGTGTCCTGGTGACAAATCCAATAATCAAATCTTTCTCTTTCACTTCTCTGTCTCTCTCTTTCTCTGTCTCATTTTTTCTGTGTAATTTTCCGTCTTTCTCTTTTTCCTGTATTTCCCCCTCTATTTCTGTGAAATTTTCCGTCTTTCTCTTTTTCCTGTATTTCCCCCTCTATTTCTGTGAAATTTTCCGTCT
>JAQGBT010002555.1:0-23464 GCA_034698585.1 Disparrhopalites patrizii | reverse complement strand
CCTGCTTTTGCCTGAATTACACTACTTGTGCTTATTTCTAACTAACTTGTGCCTATTTCTAACTATTACTAACTACTATTACTGCTATTACTAAAATCTGCTACTAACTAATTACTACGCTCTACCCTAAATCTGGCTACGTCACCTATCAATACATACATCATCAGGGTTTAGATACAATACTAATTAGAATTAACACACTGGATGTTTCACTTCAAAGTGGACCAACACTTCTGGCTATAACTTGAATAACTTCCATATGCCAAGACCTAGACAAAAGATCATTAGCTGGTTGAAATGCTAGGAAGACACATTTTCAGAATTGCTGGGCAACAACATTCTCCACCATTTCATGCACACGTCATGTTAAGAAAACTGCGCGAAAAAACGTTCAAGTTAACATATGAAGGCTATAGAGTCAAACCAGCCTAAGTCCATTTTTTTCGAAGGTTGTTTTTTTTTTACAAAACAACTATCTAACATAAGCGTCACATTCCCCGCTTTGATCCCTAGTCAGTATCGCTAGTATGCTGGTATGCCTCTATAGCTTTCATATTGGACTCTGTAAACTAGACGGTAAATTTTATATCTTCCATATGTCAAGGCTTAGAGAAGTGGGCAGAGGGCATTATATAGTTAGAGTGCTACGTTATGTTAGAATACTACCTTATCACCTTTTCAGAATTGCTAGAAGTACGAACATTTTGTGTCTTTCAGGTTAAAAGTTGTGACGAGATAATGCTTCTCATTTTCCTCTTTCTTTTATGTTTCATTTCCCCCTTTTTCTTTCCGCCATCACTTTTTGTCTCTTTCTATTTTTCTCTTCATTTTCCTAAAAAGATGACAAAGTGGTGGAAGAGGGGAAAGTAAAATAGTGAGACAAAAGAAAGATATCCTGCTTTTTGTTGCTGTAAGTATAAAATCCATGTGACGCTTTTCGCCTATCCGTCACGCTACTGTCCGCAACGTCCTTCATGTTTTTTATGGCCAACGAACCCGGAGGGACCAGGGAGAATCTGAAAAAAATAAGAAATTTAATCCTGTCGGTTCCGGAAACAGCTACAACGAAGATTTTCAGGAACACAACTTTAAGGAAATCGCTAAAACTGCGCATTTTTAGCAAATTGGAATACAAAGTTTAAGGAAAATTGCTAAAAACGCTCATTTTAAGGAAAATTGCGATAAAAAATTTAGGGGAAACTGCTAAAATCTCACATTGACATGGTGTGGCTGAAAATACTTTCAGAGGAATTACAAAACAAGTTTTCAGGGAAGTTGCTGAAAAACGCAATTTTCTGGGCCCGCCGAGCCCAGGGACTGCTGCGCGATTATTTTCAGGGATTTTTTTGTGAAAAATCAAGGATTTTGTGTGAAAAATCAGGGATTTTGTGTGAAAAATCAGGGTTTTTTGTGGAAACAGGGAGAAAAACACTCAGGGCCAGGAAAATTATACAATCCTGCGGTATCCTGGGTAATTGAGGCGTAAGTAGCAAAAGAAGAGTGCGTAATGACAGTCATGGTGACACGGATTTTATGTTTATCTTAGGATGCTCACGGAGGTCACAGGCGGACGGCCGGCATATATTAGAAAATGATTGAACAAAACATATTTATTTACAACTGCCATCAGTGTGCGTAATCATTTTGCTGATCTTAGATATAAGGGATTTATAGGCATGAGTAACAGATTTTGAAAGAAAGATGAGTGGAAAGACACCGTAGTGGCACGAACGTCCAGCACACTGCGGAACTTTATGCTTACAAACGTGAACTCATGCCTAAAAACGGGCACGGGTATTCATACATTTTTCTGAAAGAGTTTGCCGACCGTAGACGGCACGGATGTACTTGTAAAGGGACAAAGTCAGAAGGGAAAGAGAGAGAAATATGAACATACCCTCTTCTCCGCTGGTTATGTCAAAGCGGAACTGCCCTGCGTATCTCAAATTGCGAAATGCTTCATACTTTCGCTGGTCAGGACTTATAAACGCAAAGGAATAGAATATTCGCGCTTAGTATTTCCGATACTGTGTCTCTTCCTAGCATTTGAAAGAGCTAATGATCACTTCTCTTGGTCCTGGCATATGGAAGTTGTAGACAAAAGTTGTTGGTCCAGGTTTAAGTGAAACATCCAGTATGTATGTACATATGTCTGTATGTATAGCTATGTTTCCATTTTAATATGTGGATTATTATTTTATGGGAGAGCAATTAGTAACAAGTCTAGCATCTAAAGCCATTGCCCTGTGCCATTGACTTGTGAGTTTCTAATTTCTAAACTTAGTTCTAATAACGGGAATGAATTTAGAATACCCGCTCCTCCTACAAGTGCTGCGCCAGAATTCAGCGGCCAACTACTGGCCAAGCGCGGCTGTAGTTTGTAGCGTACCGCAGAATCTCAGAAATTTCTATACCTAGTACATGGTGCTAAACTATAGCGGGGTAAAGACTAAAGACGCTTGAACAGGGTAAAAAATATTTTGCATGTAACATGCAGGCGGATTTGCAGCACAATTTCGGTATTGAATTTCCTTTGCTGACACTGCGCAAAAAATGAGTCAAACCGCTGCTACAGAGTCGGAAGTGGTGTAAAACGTACGCTCAGCTTGCGCTTACGGACTTAGGCTCTTTTCCGGCACTAAGTATGTCCTAAGGATTTTGTAAAGTCTATCCTTCAGACTATCACACGCATATACAGAGGAGTCTCTAACAACATCGAAGGGGAGAGCAAAAAATTGTTACTGAGAAATGTTGCTATGTGGAACATTAAATATTAATCTTACATGTACGAAGAGAGGAACAAATAATGTTGTTATAAATTGACTTGTTGTAGAGAAACTGTATAGTGTGCCATTTAAATTCGCTTTTCATGTATAGATATTGAATTGACTGCTTAAAAATTATAGTATTCAAAAAGTCTTCGAATATAACCCGAATTTTCCGATTTTTCTAATACATTGGAATCCGAATTATAATTCAGACGTTTGAGTCGATCAGATATCGGAATTTTGGTATCCTTATTTTCGAAAATGTGGTATTTAAATCCGAATTTTAATTCAATTTTGTTCCGATTACGTTCCCGTCTATAGTCTTAAGCAGCCTTTTTGCAAAGTGGGTGGAAGTGAAGGAACGAATGAGAAGTAGAGATTAATACATACATAGGTATGTATCCTGCACTTCTCCACCATTCCGGGATCATTCTCAAAGGAAATGAATCCATTAGGTATAAACATGTTGTTGTTGAATTAATTGCGAAGAAATGCGAATTCTTTTGGTTTGGCTTACAGTAAAGGGAAATATGTATGTTTACATGCATACATTAGTGACAGTAGCACACTAAAGTTAATGTTTCGGATCCCCTGGTCCCGGCAATTTTTTAAATATTGTGTGATGCGTATAGATTTCATTACTTGTGGATTTTTAAGTTATTGTGTGTGGACATTTTAGTTAGTATTTATTATTTATATAGTAAACCTCTGTGGGAAAGCCTGAGCAGCATTTATTGACCTCGAAATTAAAATGGTTAAAAAAGGTGTCAAAGTTAGGGACTCCCCTACATTTTTGTATTTGTTGTCTAAAGGTTTCGAGATGTAGCTTATGGGTGCACTGTCTTTTGCATTTTTTAACAGAGGAGTAACGCCAAATGTCTGGGGAGCAGGAAGCGCTTGGGGTCTATACTTTTTATTCTATAATTCCTTAAAAACCTGGTGGCAGGACGGGGATTCAAAATTGGATTTGGGACCGTCGCGCCATATGATAATAGCTGGAGAAGCTGGGCTTCTGACGCTCCTGTTTACAAATCCTATATGGGTCGTAAAGACGCGACTTTGTCTACAGTACGGTACCTCCTCAACGCCCGCTACGGTAGCACCGGGTAAGTTTGACCGAAAACAATGTTGTATCGCGCCTCATCTGCAAATAAGAGTATTACTACAGTTTCTAATAACAATGTGGCTTCTTGACTAGGTCCTTCTGGACTTGGGACTTTATCTGTGGTTCAGTATCGTGGAATGTTGGACGCCCTTGTGAAAGTTTGGCAAGTGGAGGGGATTCGAGGTTTGTATCGTGGCTTCGTACCTGGAATGTTTGGTGTTTCACATGGGGCAATACAGTTCATGACCTACGAAGAGATGAAAACGTTTTACAATAGATATCGCAAGCAGCCTATTGATTCTAAACTGGTATAATAATAATTAATAATAATAATGATTTATTAAAACACATACATATACACAGTATAGCTCATACAATGTGTACACAGTACTACAGAGCAACACTGCATGTATAATTATAATTATATATATATTTATATATGTACATATATAAAACTATGTGTGATGACTTTACGTGAACCAATTACCAACACTAGAAAGTCATGAGCTGTTTGATTAAAACAGGGAACTTCGGAGTACTTGGTGTTCGCTGCTATTTCCAAGTTAATTGCCGCCGGATCGACATATCCTTATCAAGTTGTTCGAGCTCGGTTGCAAGATCAGCACCGCGTATATAATGGCGTTATGGACGTCATTAGACAGACTTGGAGGTATGAAGGCTTGGCTGGATTTTACAAGGGACTTCCTCCTTATCTTCTTCATGTGACCCCCAATATTTGCTTTGTATTTTTAGTGTATGAAACATTCACTCATCGTTCGCTAGGTAGGTAATGGATTATTGAAGGAAACTCTTGGAGAGTAATGTTAGATACGTTTGCTACATAAACTGTTACATCTCTCTTCGTGGCCCTAGGCCTTCCACACCTGATGAATTCATCAGTACAGTCCTGATTTGGGGCGAGGGTTCCTGAAACCTGATGATACCCTCATCATGTACTGATTTTTTGCCATTTTGGTTATAGTTGGATTCAGGGGTTAAATCGTAAAAAAAATTGTGCCTACGCCCTTAATGTGGAGCACTGGCTGCTTGGGAGGACCCATCCTGGCTCAAGTAGTGCCGGGGCCGGATGAGGGTGGCTCCCTTCCCCTATAGATTTAACCGCTGGCTGGTTACAGTCACGGGAAAGTATTACAATTTTACTAGCATGCTTGGACTTTGAGCCTTCACACCTAATTTACAATGGAATTTTCCTGAACTGAGTTTATTTGTTTATTCATTATTTATATTTGTACTTTAAAATATTGACGTTTTGTAATACTCGCTGGGAGGATTCAGGAAGTTGAACAAACTAAGTGAGCTTTACAGAATTTTAAAAACAAAATAATATTACAGTACGTTCCGAATAAAATGCTACCACAAATCTGTTTGCGCTTGATTCATATTCATAATAATCATGAATAATAATCATGCATAATAATCATGTATTTATTAATCACGCATACAAATTATTACAATGTTTCTTATATGGCAACAGTTTGAGTTTAGAACTTTTATTGCTTCTCAATAAGCACTATTGTGTCGACTGAACGCAGTTGCGGCTCAGAGTAGGTTTGGCCGTTGGTTTGTAGAATTTTGTGGCAGGTTTTCCGTGTACCGTTAAACGTCCGCAAAAAGTGCAACGCTTTAACCGCTTCAGTGACAATAATATGCATTTTTCATACGCTTGTTATGCGCATATATAGCGTCGGTATAATTGCACAGTAATAGCGGCGGGAATATTGCAAATTTTTTTCACCAAAGTCATTAAAATTAAAAGGGCTTACCGTAATTTTGCGCAACTTGTATTGCACAGAGAAACCTCGGCGCTAGACTCGTGTGTAGACAGAACGCAGTTTCGGCTCAGAGTTGAAGATCGGTCCGGCGCTAGGTTTTGGCCGCTGGGGTCGTGTAATTTTTCAGCCAGTTTTCGCTGCGCAAAAAAGTCCGCTGAAACAATTTTAATCGCGACGTTGTATATAAGAGTTATTTACTGCGCACTTATAACGCCGTAAAAACTGCATAATTCCGATGGATAATGGCGCGGAAACGATGCGGCTAGCGGCTGCGAGTACTTCTAAGCGTTTTTGCGAACCTAGCAGTTCGGGAGGTGTAAATAATCCTGATCTGAGCATGAGAATATGTGTAGCCTAACTTCGCGCAGCAGCTAATAGCTTTTGAGCAGTAGTATACGCACTATACTATGTAGTACTATTCTGTACTATACATATTACTTTCACTTGCATTGTTTGGACCTCTGCGGATGTATGATTTAGCCTTATACCTGCTTATAGTGCTTATCCAATAATTGCTATTATTTTATTACTGAAGTTACAACGACATACTTTCATTTCATTTAAGTTCCAAGACCGCGATATTATTCATCCAAGAACCTTTGTCAACATTTTGTGACGTTCCTCAAAAAGCAATGCCCTTTTATAACATGCGTATATGTATACGTATTTGTATCATTCATTATGCTTAATGGTTACAGGCACGAAAGGCTACTGGGATTTTACAAAGGTTTACTACCGAATCTGGTTCGCGTGATTCCAGCAACCGCGTTGACATTCGCTTTGTACGAGCATACATCCAGCTATTTGAAGAATTTGAGGAAGGAGATGGAATTTTCGAATACCAACAGATGAAGAAGCTGACTTACAACGATGTGCATGTTTGCGATGTATTTGGTTTAAGTGGTAGTGTATACATACATATTATCGTTTAAAATACATACGTATATAGATAGTCACTACTTACCAGATTATTGTGCAAATGTATGGGCTCATCCCCTAATGTTAATGCTAGAAGCTGGGTAGGTATTAGTCGTAGATTTTTCTTGAATGTATATGTATGTATATCGTCTATTAAGAATCAAAGCTGACCAAGTCTCAAACGCGCTAAATGCAAAGCTGACTAACGGATTTTCCCATTGATTTCTAACCTGGCTAACGAGATACACTTTTCAGATGTCCCCTGGCTTTAGAAAAGATTGTGCCATTAGCGTGTAGATGCTTACAAGAATACCTCATGGGTGAAGCAGTTCGAGTGCATGTTGCGTTGTTGACCTCTGAGGTCACTTTGAAGATCGCGCCCGGTGCACCGCCGAATTTTTTAAATGGGATTTAACTGTGGAAATTGAAGCCAACGAAAGGGTCCTCCCCCTTTTGTAAATGATTTTCCTCCATTCTACCCCGTATGTCTAACTGCATGCAACGCCAGTAAAAATTCTGTACATTTCGTAGTCAGCAGGGAACGGAATCCGAATTATATTTATTTTTTACAGGATTCAAATCTAAATCAATTATCCAAAAAATTTCGAAAAAATCTTGGACTTTGAATCCTAAAAAAGTATCAGCATTTAAATTCTATTATTTCTTCAGAATAAGAATTCGGATTCCAAGTTTTGCACGTTTTTGTGACAATTGCGCACATAAAAATCAAGTTTCGGATCACTTGTAAAAAGCATATTGAAGCTCATTTAAAAATTTACATTCACCATTACGATGGACAATATAAAACATCGAAATAACTACATACATATAATACATATATTGCTTTGAGGAATGTTTTGCAGAAGCTTATAAATGTAAATGCGAGTAGTTGGTATTCATACGTAATAAGGCGTTATAAAAATGCCTACATATGTATGTATATGTCCTAATTTGATTAAGTGTTTTTGCTTGTACGTAATTAATGTTGCCGCCCAACATTTAAAGCATTTTATCCTACATTACGCATAAAATCCGAAAGGAGTAATTTTTGATTGAGCCAATTATTGTTACAAGTCAAATGCAATACGAGCAAAGCACATTACATGCACGTACCAATGCATAAATAATAAATACCAAGTCAGTTACAAGCATTGAAAATAGTCAACAATATACACAGTACAAAGCTTAAACCTACGTACCAATTGTTGTAATGCCGAATTAGCACAGAAAAGAAATGGAAGAAGCAGCACACCGAGTAACAGACTATAGTGTTTGGACAGCAGTGCAGAGACCGCCAGGCATTGCCCCCGAGAATTAAGAAGAGAAGAATTGAGACGGGACTGTGGCAAGGAGCCGAATTTTTTTTTCGCCAATTGAGCGCTTTCGCCACCAACTGGCTTGACTTAACCTTTGCGTTGCTCAACTCAACATTAGAGACAGCACTGAGCCCACACAACCCGAGGCCCCATCCCCATATCGCCGTTCACCGCTACATCCGGGACGTCCATTACATAATGCTGACAGGATCATAATATCCGTTTTTCCTACTATGTTGACTGTTTACATTTTGTGTAGGAAAATTGATTTTTTGCAAATAATTGCTGTCGCAGTACAAATTTGAATACCGACCAAATGAACGCACACGCTATCCGTAAAGGGACCGTATGCGGAAAGCCGGGCAAAGTAGTTAGTAAATAGTAAATAACTAAATACCTTTCTAATAAAATTGCAGGCTGTCACATAGTTGCCGTTGTCACACCATGGAATCCTAGCGTTAAAGGGGGCCACGGGCCACCTATTATTACATATGAATCCTGCGGTGTCAATGTATCTTACAAACGGAAGAAAGAACACTTTTCAGGTATCCCCTGACTTTAGACAAGATAGTACCATTACAATAATAATAACTACCAATGGTAATTGCAAGGGTACCCCATGGGAATGGGTGAAGCAGTTTGAGTGCTTTTGGCCTTTGGCGTTGTTCACCTCTCAGGTTTATTTGAATTTAGCGCACGGTGCGAGGCCGAAATTTGTAAATGGGATTTAACATAGGAAATTGACGCCACCAAAAGGCTCCCCCTTTGCAAATTTTTGTTTTACCCCACCTGAGTTCTTATGTTATAACTACATGCAACGCACGTGAAACTACTGCATATTTTCGTTTCTGTATTCCTCTCTCATGTTTGCAAGCCGCTTTCTTTGATCTCTCATTTTTGTCCCTTTCTTTGTTCTCATTTTTGTCTCCTTCTGCTCTCAAATTTTGGTCTCTTTCATTGCTCTCTGATTTTGTCCTGTTCCTTCATCCACCATTTTTATCGCTTCTCTCATTAGGTCTCCTTCACTCGCTCTCTAATTTTTGTCTCCTGCGTCCTCTATTATTTTGGTCTCTTTCTTTCCCAACGAGACCAGAAGGAGACGACAAAATTGAGAGGGGAACGACGAGACAGAAAGAGACGAGTGACGGGGGACGAAACGGAGAGAGAAATGAGAGAGGAAATAAAGGGACAAAAATGATGGAGCAAAGAAAGCGGCTTGCAAACATGAGAGAGGAATACAGAAACGAAAATATGCAGTAGTTTCACGTGCGTTGCATGTAGTTATAATGACATAAGAACCCCACTGGGGTAAAACAAAAATTTGCAAAGGGGGAGCCTTTTGGTGGCGTCAATTTCCTATGTTAAATCCCATTTACAATTTCGGCCTCGCACATCTTCAAATAAACTTCAGATGTGAACAACGCAAAAAGCACTCAAACTGCTTCACCCATGCCCATGAGGTACCCTTGTAAGTAGCTACACATTAATGGTACAATCTTTTCTAAAGCCAGGGGACATCTGAAAAGTGTCCGTCGCTAGTTTGTTAGTTATTCGTTTTATCCATCTCATGTAATGTTTATACAGGAAGGACACAAGTATAGCCATTTTAAAATGAAAATATAGTAGACAATGGGTTTTGTCAATCCCGAAAATAACGAGAGACATTGTTAATTACATCTATTGTTGTGAGTTTAGTATATTGATTATTTGGGGTATAGCTGATGACTTATATTTACTGTAAGTATATGCACGGGACTTTTACATATTTTGCTTTTGTCCGTAGATAGTAGTTACATTTTTTTGCGTGATTGCATGACCAACAAGTACATCTTTTATTTACCAATTTTTTGCTGAAATTTCGAAATAGTTTCTCGCTTCTTTGGTCTAAGCTATTCATTATTACTTTTGACAACATACTTGGGACTTTTGACCTTATGCGTCTATTGCATATACTAGATAGACATCTTCTGTCTAATCCATTTAAGGATTTAATTGGGGATTTACTTTATACTCTTACATCTTCCACCATATGGGAGAGTTTTGCTCTAAATTTTTCTGTTACATTTAAGTGACAACTGAAGTGATTTTTGACCGTATAAGAAAATAAGAACCGGATCAGTTAATAAAATAAAAGTATTCAAAAAGTATTTGAATACAATCTGTATTTTCCGATTTTTCGAATATATCAGAATCCAAATTCAAAGCTCAAATTTTCGTTATAATTCGTATTCATATTTTCGAGTGAATCCGAATTTTTCTTCTTTTTTTTTTATTGCGTTAGCATCTTTAGGGAGATTTTCGTATTTATTATGGTCTAAGGCAGCAAGATTCCCAACACTGCCTAGAGAGCGCTACGGACTTCCGTTATTTGTATACGAAATCGCTATACGAAATTAATCTTGTTCAATTAACGAAATGTCCATTACTTAATAGATACTGCTAACACAAATTGTAGTGGGATTAATACTGGCTAGTGGAAACTGGGACTAATTAAAATGGAATGCTTATTGTGCAATTATCTCTCCGTGTGTGTAAAGGGTGCAGGGTAAAGTGAAACATCCTGCATTGGCAAAGGTTTCGCAATGATTGTCAGGTAGAACAATCATTCTCGATTGGGAGATCGGGACAACGTAGATAAATGTTAGAATACGATTTCATATTGATTATTTGTAAGTCTTGTACTTGAATAAAGCTAGCTTTGTCATTTTGTGGCAGTCCGATGACTTTATCTGCATCTGCCTTCTAACAAAAAAAGGTGTTTACAGATATGATAATCAAAAATCAAATAATGCAAGGTGTAGTGAGTGCTGTATTGGAATAACATGTGAGGACTGGATTAAGCTGGACACACTCGTCAATGAACAAGAGGCTCACATGCAAAAATATCATGTATAATGTACATAGGTATATCAATGTCAATCGGTACGCTATTTTCCGAATCCGAGTAGCAGAAAGCAGACCAAGTGTCTCCTTGATCCCATCAATCAATTGTTGAGCTGGTGATTAGAGGAACTCATTATTTGATTAAACCCGATTACATTCCAGCTTGTGATATTCCTGAGCAAATGTAGGACAGTTCAGGCTTTCTCTGTACTTCATGGGGCAGTGTGCGAGGACATTTTCACTCTGGCCGTCCGGATTCCCATTCGTTAATGCGTGCAACAGCCCTGTAGTTTCTGATTCGGAAAAAAGGTTTCTTTTGTGGTAAGTTTCTTTTACTTTACGCGTTTCCAGTTTCAAATTAATTTATTAATAACATTAAACTTTAAATGACTATAGGCAAGCCAAGGCAAAATGTTTGCAAGAAAATAAAAATGAGCTCGGATAGAATTCTCCACGGGAAAAAGAAGTCAAGAGAAAACGTGTTCTCTCTTTTTATAATTTAGTAGCAGGCAAAGTAAAGTTCTTAAGCACTGGAAAAGTCAAGTGATAGTATTAAAACACGAGTTGTTACTGCTTATTATCTAAGTCATTAAAAGGACGTCCATATACGGCAATACTTGTACGGGTCGGAGGTTAAATAAATTAGGCAAAGAGAATCAACATGTGATGCAATAATAGTAGAAGCATATAATTAAAAAAAAACAGGATGAGAACTCTTTAGCGCCTGCAACCGAATGAGCAGGAAAAATATGTACATCCTTTCAGCGAGCACAGTAATAACAAAATTCCATTTCCCTTATTTCGAGACAACCTTCAGGCTATACCCGCATCCTTGATTGTCGCATTCCCTTTGTGCGTACGGATTTACACGGATTGTTTTACAAAATGTCCCTGTTACATATTGCAATGACCTTTGAACTCTGAGAGCATGGGTGGGCAGGAAACTTCTGTAATTCTAATAAAGATTAAAATTCATCATTATTGCTACTGTCACTCGTTGAAGTCGATTTCAAATAAATGAAATACTGCTAGGAAGAAGAAATAGTATGTAGATCATTCACACTATTACACTTCTTCCACTTGAAGGAGAGACAAGAGGCAACCATGATTGCGAAGAGGTGAAGAGGAGAAAAGTGAACGTGTTGTTTTATACTCAATTCATTCACCCAACACACAACCATATACGGAGAGGGAAATCAGTTTGAAAGAGGGCAACGTAATTACTAGCAGTGAGTAGCGTAAGAAGAGGCGGGTCAAAGAAATAGAGAAAAGGTAGAAATAAATACGCTTTGCTCTCACGCTTGTGAATAATTAATAACTGTACTGCATCAGTTATTTAGGAAACGCAGAAGGCAGTCGTATAGGAGAGTAAATCCCACCTTTGCCCCATGTACCTCCTCGTATCGAACGTCCAATCGCTATTTATTCCTTTACATCCTTTTGCAGTGCAAAAGCTCAGTGGGAAAATCGAGTGTTGCCGTTATTATTACTACATTCTTCGTCTTATCCTTAATTGACTCAAGCATCTAGTCTCACGCAGGTTAGTTTTTGAATGGTTTGTCTGAATGTGTATGAGCAGTTTCTGCTACATCGGAAGAGAAGTCTTCCCAATTTATTTCGCATGTAAAGAGAAGAGTAAAATAATAATTGGTAATCATTAATCATGGAGGGGGATTGAGATGTGTTCTGTGCATTTTTCAGTGGTGGAGTTCCGTCTCGTGATTGGAGAAAGTGACTGAGTGACGGGCGAAATGGGGGGAAGCTTTCGTGTGGCGCGGGAATTCACCCTGGCGGTGTTCTTTCTCAGCACACTCGCAGTCCAGTTGGGGGAAGCGGCAGATGCTCAGGAGTATCTTGTGGGCGTTGGCATCGCTGATGTCACTGGACCGTCTGCGGAAATCGGAATGGTAAACACTCATTTCCCCTTTCACACCCTCTCGCTTGTACGCCAGGAGTAAAGGAAGGAATTTCCAAGAAACGTATTTTGTCTGCAGATGGGATATGCATCGGCGTCACAGACCGCGCAAGGAATTCACATGCGGCTCTACTCCCGCGCCTTTATTTTTACCGAGGGCGCTAACGAAGACAGAGCCGTCTTCGTTTCCGTTGATTGCGCCATGATCGGGCAGGCCTTGAAGTTAGAGGTGAGGCGAATTGAATATTTTCAAATTTTGGGCTCTAATCATCACCGACCTCGACGTATCCCGAATCCCGCACACATGTAGCTGTACAGATTTGCCTAGTCGAAACATGGCGTTCCTCAAATGCTCCACAGGAGCCGACATGATCAAGCTTGGTCAGTTTTTATTACGTTCCCACCCCCACTTTATCAAAGTAACCCCCGTGGAGAATTTTAACCTCTTTCTTTGCCCATGCTCAGCTGTTGCAAACAGTTTTATTTCACATGATTAAACGCACGTGAGACACGCGGCTTACATACATATGTACCTAGACCTACATATGTATGTCTGAAGGTATTTATGGGGTACGAAAATATGGGGTGGGAAAAAACATTATATAATCCTCCACCGATATAAAGCCGTCGTACTACAGGGTAGTACAAATGAGTATTCCGTGTATTTTATGGCGGATCTAGGAAAAAAATTCATCCAAATCCGACCAAGAATAGCCAAGTTAAGGTGGTTTTTTCAAAAAATATAAAAGATCTCAATTTTCCTAAAAATCGATTGTTTTTATTTTGCTTATAAGAGCAAAAACTTTAACCGTACAAAACGGAATAAGCGGTTTTTGTACGTAGAATTTTGTTGAGGATAGGTAAAAAAAATCTTAAATCAGATTGACCAAGAGTGTTTTTAATTATGGCGGTTTTTCCGCACCAAGTTCAAAAAATAGTATATGTTATTAAACCCTTTATTGATTCTGCCTATAGAGGCCAAGCGTTTATAGAACGTTCGATAGTTCGATAGAAACATGTTTGAACGGTTTTTGTTTTGTCACAATAATGAAATTAACAATTGGCAAGTGCCTCCAAAATGCTCATACACCACATTTACGCAATATGGCGCACGCATAAGGAAAAATTTTGAATGTTTTTTAAACTATTATTTGCTCCCGTGATTGCTTTTCTTAATCGCTTTTTAAGTCATTATTATTTAGTTTAAAAATGACTTCTGCTTGCAATTTCTAATGACAGAATAGAAAATATTAATTTCGTCAAAATTAAACTTTTTTGAACTTAGCGCGGGAAAACAACCATAACTTGATCAATTTTTGTTCGATCTGATTAATAAATTTTTCCTGGTCCGCAATAAAATTCTCTTGACAAAACACGCTTATTCCGTTTAGTACGGTTGTGATAATACAAAGTTTTTGTCCTTAACTTGGCAAAACTTTGTCCGATTGGGATGACTTTTTTTTCTAGACCCGCAATAAAATTTTACACGCAATACTCGCTTGTACGACCCGGTAGCACGACCGCTTCATAGCGGTAGTGGGATTATACCGTATGTTTCCCGGAAAACGCAACCGGCTCAAATCCTCATAACTTCTCTACAACAAGGCGTAGACATGTGAGCACTAGCTCGTTGGAATGCTAATAAGTCAAGCTTTCAGAATTGATGAGCATTGTTATTCAAAACTTTTCCGGTTTTAAAATTATGGAATGCGAAACGCGTGAAAAAAATCCCATGTTAACATATGGGGGTTAACAAAACAAAAAAATATCGTTACTTCTTCCGAATTTTTAATAAATAAATTTATTATAAATATTATAATAAATATTCGAGAATGGGATAATAACCGCATGAAGATTTCTGGATAGTAACATACGAAATATTAAATACGAACATACTGAATACGCCATTATGCATAACCCGGAGAGAAGTGTGGCACGGAAATTTTTGCAAATAATCTCCTCGCGCGGAATCCCTAAAAATGACGACGATATTGGTTTAGTCAAAGCCACTTTATTTTCGCGGAATATTTTTTAAATTATTAATTTCAATTTAACAATGACCTTGCCAATAGAGAAATCTTAACAATTAAAGCATGTTACACTGGCTTACATTCAAGTTTTGTTGTTTTTGATTGGGAAGTAAAAATTTTCGGAGTAAAAACTCCGGCTGGAAGTTAAATTTTGCTCGCAAAAAGTTTGAACAAGGAGGATCAGTAAAGGACTGGAATAAAAATGGATATTTCATTTAGAATCCAAAAATAACGGAAAAATTAGCATTATTCTGTAAGAAAAACCTTGAATATAAAGTAAACACATTACATTAACGGTATGTTTTTGATTCGTTAACCCCCATATGTTAACAAGGGCATTTTTTCGCGCGTTTCACATCCTATAATTTTTAAACGGAAAGGTTTTGTATGACAATGCTTATCAATTCTGAAAGCTTGACTTATTAGCATTCCAACAAGCTGGTGATCTCATGTCTACTCTTTGTTGTAGAGAAGTTATAAGCAGTTGAGCGGTTGCGTTTTCCAGGAAACATACGGTATAATGTTTCTTGCCGACCTGTATATTTACAGGCCCCTGCAGCCTCAACTAATAACCACGAAAAGATTATGCAAAGTGTATCTTTATCTGGCCTTTTTTGATTGTGAATCTGTCGCACCAAAATTCACTCCGAAATCCGACCCAACAAGAATCTAAAGTTCAGCAGTCACTTAAACCAAAAACGAATTATGGAGGATCAAACATGAAATAGTTGTTATTAGTCTCAAAAATGGTAAATCTGTGAAAACAGCTCCATGGTTTATATTGGGATAAAGAACGGCAACGCAATGGCACTAAATGCTTTAATAATGGTACTTTTCTTGGGATATTCTGCGCACTGCAACGCCAGAACCAACAAAAACACAAGATTTTTTCTCATACTGTTATACGCGTGCATGCAATAAAACAAATTCTAGACATTTGTTTTCCATCCTGGAGGGAAAATGGAGGAGGCCGATTTTATGAAACTTATTGTGACTTAGAAGTCGACACGGTAAAAACGCCATGAGGTCACTTGCATTGTTGGAATGAGCCTTATTGTTAGTTGATCCGTAATAAAAGTTGGCACCAGAGATACCTCTCATCTTCTTTCTATAGCTATATAGTTAATACTTTTATAGTATTTGAGACTGCAACTAGTTTGGGGGGGGGGGTAAATGTAGTTTGATCCCCTCTGAAAAGAATGCGGACATGGAACCATTGGAAGCTGGTAATTCATGTGCAATTATTAAGTGAGGTGTTACAATGTTGCAAATGCTCTTCCGTAGGTGCTTACTGCTTCCCAATCTCTACTTAGGTGTGGTACGACGGTATCTCTTGAATGAAGAGGCAGGAGGTGGGTGGGATCGTGGGATGTAAACATGAGCCAGAAGCCTCCGGGCTTGCTAATTGGTGGCAGAGCAAGTCCTTCTGCCTCCTGCCGCCTCCACGTTTCCGCTTTCACTTTTTCCCATTTCCCCATTTCCCCCATTCACTTCCCTGCCATTCACTTTCTTCCTTCTACGAATGTTTGTACGGGCATAATTAATAGCTCACCTTCCTACTTAGCTCATGCCTGTGGGGACTCCTTTTTTCACACCAAATGCCATATCGCTGTCACCATAAAGTGTCTCGTTAAAACAATGACATCCGTCAATGACGATTGTGTCGTAAACAAGATTCTTGACAGGCAATACTCTTCCCATGCTCACTGTCCACAAATTCTGAGTGAGTCTAACATGCCATGGAGCAGTCAAGCACTCATCTACTTGTCCCTGCAGGTAGATTAATGAATCTATTCACTGTGGCCTGTGACCATAATACGCGCCTGGTCTGAACTCAAGTAAGGAAGTAACTCAAGTAGTTACTACTGCACGAAAGGGGGAAAACTTGCCGTAATTGCTGGGAAACCTTTGAGAAATCGATAGTCAGTGAAGGGAAGTACATGCATACTATGATTTAATGTCCTATATGGTTAGGAAGTATGTAGGTTTAAGTACATACATGGCTCTCAGATTTAGTTATTGCAAAGCTTCTTGGTGTCTTGTCATTCCCATGCAATGTGAGTAAAATAATAACCTATATAAATATAACTATATACAAACTTTCGTGTCAACTTAATGTTTATAATTTTGTTCTTGCATAATGCGGCATACCTTAAAGTAAAAAGATATAACATGTGAGTGTGGAGTACAGATAATCTCCAACTCACAAATTGACCATCTTCTCTATTCCAATTCCAACCTAAAGCACACAATGATCAAATTCACAAATCGACCATTTACATTTTAGTTTTACGCTTTACTCGGGCACTAAAAAATAAACATACAATACGTCATATTGATACTATTTACCACGCGGTATTGGTAATTGCTAATTGAAAAAGACGTTTTGCCAAATGTTTTGTGCTCCGAAATAAAAAATGTATTGCATATTGCATCTGA
Source organism: Disparrhopalites patrizii (assembly GCA_034698585.1). Taxonomy (NCBI): domain Eukaryota; kingdom Metazoa; phylum Arthropoda; class Collembola; order Symphypleona; family Sminthuridae; genus Disparrhopalites; species Disparrhopalites patrizii. The sequence continues at coordinate 6,297 of JAQGBT010002555.1, read as the reverse complement.
TATCGCAAGTTGCAGCTGATTCCTTAAATGACTCATTCAGATGGTTTCAAACGAATTCTTACGAACGAAGAAACAAGTGCAACAAAATTGCTATTGGAATAACTCGTGCTATTCCTGTCGTAAACATAAAAATAATGTTGTGTAAATTGTACAATTTGTGGATTTTACTATGTATACTGCGCATTCGGAAGGAATGGAGATGTCCATTTGTGTAGCGGAGATGTCAATTAAGGTCGCGTGGATATGATCAATTTTTGTACTTTACTCTCTATGAAAGTAATTTACGCTTCTCTGCATGACCATGCTCATTTGCTCATGCTCCAATGGATCGATACAATTTAATGGAATCGTCTGTAAGTTTTTTCTACGGTGAAAGTTTTTTATTGGACGGCGATTTGAATACGCATTGCGGAGTCAATTGTTCTCGTCCAAGCGGTTAAGCAGAAGCCTGAGTTACATTATGTATTTATGAGTATTCCTCCAAATCTGGCAAAGAAGAATAATTGAAGACGAGCTAAGAAAACGGAAAGGAAAATATTTTGATAAGCGGAAACAATTGTCTTATTCTTATTCTGTATAATGCTGGTACTACCTGATAAAGCAAAGTCCTTGCGGCATGCTATTTCATCTGCAAGAAAGTACGTCGAATGTTCATGAGTAATCTTTTTTCCTAGAATGTAAACATTTGGAGTAAATTTATGCATTTTACGCATATTATATACGAGTACCCAAACTCTCGCGCAAGTAGAAGATTAGAGCGTTCAGTGCATACAGTTGACACTGGATAAATAAATAACCAACGATGTGATATTAAAGTTAAGTCAATATTTGACATTCACGAGCTTCCTTTCCATCTTATTAACAGTAGTAATTACTTTAGCCGTAACACAAGTCGAGGGTGAAGATACTGGAGATCTCCACTTCTCACTTTCACACCTAAAAAATTGAAGTCTATTTTTATTCTTCGTCTTTGGAAAATGTGAGGAGAGAAAGCGAGCTTAAGGCGCAGATTAACAAGCAAATTGGGATGGAGTGAATGTTGTGCTAAAACGTCAGCCAAGTGCCTTGAGCTCCTGAGGATCCACGTAACATGTTTCCCTGTGTGCCAACTTTTGTCGTCAGAGTCATGGAAAGGAGAAAAAGATGGAGAAAAGAAAGGCGAGTCATTTGGACCAGGAAAAATATAGAATGAAGTGCATCAGGCCTTCTTCACAGAATTTTACTAAACCTGGATGTTTTTGTGTGACACTAATGCTTGTCTCTGTCATTTGCCCCTAATTTCCTCCCTTTCCCCATTCGATATGCGCAGATTCAGGGCACTGTCAGGATGTAACCAGTTTACTTTTCCAGTGAAACATTCATTGCATGTATGCGTATAAATATATCCATTCATCTGGTGCTTTCTGTAGCTTTGTCAGAACATCTGGAAAAGTTTCGTGCAAGGGAAAATTACACCCGCACGTGGCATTCCCCGCGGCTACAAAAGGCAGTTTTCAACATGATCGAGAGTGAAACATATAGAGATGGACAGAGAAATCATAACTAATTTCTTTCCTGGAATCTCATGAAAGCGTATATTCATGTAAAGAGAAAGGATGACGGGTACATCGGCAGCAGAAGAAAGGCAGCATGAATAATAAGAAAGTAGGGGCTTACGTAGAAAATATGAAGAGCGCACTCTTGGATCTCATGATGGATGGGATATGAGAAAAAATGAATCCTAATCATCACAAACAGAGTGGCCTTTAAAAAGAAAAATCGTGGAAAAACATTGCAGCGAATGAATGCATAACCTTGTACCGTGAATATTTGAATACGGCATTTTCACTGGCATTTTCTTCATCTTTAGAGAGTTAAAATATCCACACGTGTTCGAACGTTGGAAGGGAAACATGTTCACTCGCTGTTCTTTGATAGTATTGAATGAAAGGTACCTACGAAGATGGGTAGCTATACTATAATTATAACATACCCCAAGATAGGAGGTAAGTATAGGGAAACAAGGGGACAAAGCGGATATCTTCAACGTGCAATGGCAGGGGAATCAGCATTTGAGTCAAGCTGTCACCTTACCTTAATAAATGTTGAGTATCGTTGCGCTTTTTGTTCGATTCAGCATTAATATTGCTTCGTGTGGAACGTGTTTGTGTGACCAGCAAAAAATGTTTCCACAGATGAAGAAATAAATGGATGCAATGTATACTAATACATCCACATACATACATATGTATATACTTTATTAGGTGGTTCGAGAATTACAAGGGAAATATGGAGAGAAGTTCACCAAGAAGAATGTGATGCTGAGTGCCACTCACACGCACAGCGGACCGGCGGGTTACATGCAATACGCCTTGTACGGGATCTCCAGTTATGGATTCGTTCGATCCAATTTCCGGGCTTTAGTCGACGGCATCGTCGAGAGTATCGCGATGGCTGAGAAAGGCCTACAACCTGGCTTCCTTTACCTTAACCGCATCGAGTTGAAAGATGCGAATATTAACAGAAGTCCATCCTCATACTTGGCCAACCCTGAATGGGAAAGAAAGCAGTAAGATTTGCACTTTTATTTTATACCCTTTCGTGCTGGTGGGCCACTTGATTTGAAAACAAAAATGCAAGAGGAAGAGGCTGTCGCGTATCGATGCAATAGGACACGAAATGATTGTTCCCAAAAATATGAACCATATTGAATGTAATATTTGAAGAGATTGTGAATTTTATTGAACCGGCTGAACATTCACCTACTGATGACAGTTTTTCTTAACGCCACGTGTGTGAACGGGTGTGGGCGTGACACATTGGCATTTCACATTACTCCGCTGAATTCATAACAAAGTGCTAGAAAAATATCTACTAGCATGTAAGAAATGAGGTCTTGAGAAAATACTGTAGGCGTAACCACTTAAATTGGGATAATTTAGTAGTAACCGGCCTTGTAAGCGAAAGGAGCGGAAGCATATGGAGCAAGTGGAGTGGCGGGGATGGCTGGACCCACATTGGGATGGACTGCCGGAAGAGCTCCCACAATGGGTCCACTGTAAGCCGTAATGGCATTGCCCAATCCGTAGCCCAGACCCAGAGCGGCATGGTCATAGGCGAGCGTGGAGACGGAGTAGCCCAAAGCGGAGAGCTTCACGGGGGCTGCCGCAGGGGCGTAGCTGAGAGGAAGGGCGGGTGCGTATCCCACGGCCGGGGCAGCGAAGGCTGGGTAGGCGGCAGGGGCGGTGGCATAAGCCAGTGGATGATCCAAGGGGGCGGCGAGGGCAGGCGCGGCGAGAGTGGCCAGGGCGAGAGAGGGAAGAGCGACTGGGGCGGCCAGTCCCAGGACGGCCGGAGGTGGGACGCCGAAGCCGTAGGCCACGCCCGCCAGCCCTCGCTTCTCGGGAGTCTTCTTATTCCCGGTCTTAGGCAGGCTCACATCGTCCCTCTCAGTCTCAGCCTTTTCCGCTCCCAAAGCCACGGCCAAGAGGCCCAACAAAACCTTTAGAAAAATGTTCAAGAAGGCACTTATCAAATACAAAGCCTTTCTGCAATCACTTCCCCCCGTCAAAGCCCTTTTCGCCCTTTTCGTGCAATTTCGTACAATGGACCGTAAAATATGGCTACCAGTAAAAATCCACACTTACCAAATATTTCATTTCTGTAAATCCCTTGAAAAACCCGGAGCACAGTTGGCGTTAGAATGAGCTGGTCGTGAACACTGAGTTGACTGCGGGCTTTTCCCAGACGCTAGCCTTCTTTTATACGCACAAGTCATTTGACATTCAATCTTTTGTTTCATGTGCAAATCATTTTATTTGAGGTACGGACCCAAAGCTGAGCGAAAAGTCATGGGAAGCTGACTTTAGTTTCTCTTGTCTCTGCCTCTCATGCTGTACATGCTTCATATTTTAAAAGTACGTCCATTTCTCAACAACAAATGATGTCATAACATTCGTACTCTGCCTCTCGTAGTGACCCTTGGAACGCACTTTTCTTGTCTCACTTCCCTTTTAATGGTTTGTGTATACAAGTAATACATTTTGGAAGAATTTGTAAGGACAATAATGGAAGGCAGGGAGAGCGATGTGAGATACATGCAGGTGTGCTCTACTAACTTGTTTGCGCCCTAGTTGGAATTGGAAGAGGAAGAGAATTATGCATCCACCAATTTGATATTGTTGCATTTACATGCATGTATCATTTTGTTTGTCTGGCTGACGGAGGGAAATGTGCACGAGAAGAGCTGGTTCTGCCGTTGGCATCTTGTGTGTACGCGGACGTGTATTACGAATAAGAAAATATTGCAAAACAAGAATAAAAACAGGTGGAGGAGGAAGATCGGAAATGATTAAAAGTCATTTTTCACTTCTTCTTCGTTGGAATAATAAAGATGGGTCAAAAGAGGAATGGCGGCCACATCACATGGCCCAGCGTATCGTTAAGAATCAAAGCAGACCAAGCCATAATAGAAACTAGAAACAGTATGTATTATAATAGTCAGTGTTGATTCTTAAACGACGATATTTACAATATTACAATTATGTACGTGTATGCCGCCCCGCACCCTAAACAAGAACACGTAAGCGAGAAGCCAGAGGAAAGGAGGCAAAGGTGTAATTACGCCTGCAATTAAGCCCACAATTATGTGCAGGTGTGACAGTGGCGAAATTGTCCGTCTACTTAAAATATACAATATGATTGCATCACATGCATAAATGTTTTCCATACGAAGATTTGCTTTCACTGCTGGTTCTCACTTGACTAAAATCGGGCCATTTTCGTCGCAAGGATGACTTCCTGTAAAGTGATATTGTATAACTACAAACAAAGCTAATTCAAAGACAGGCGAGAATAATAAGGCTGCTGAAAAGAATGACGACCTGTGCTGATCCTTGTGCATGCGATCCAGTTTTCTGTTTACTTTCATTTTTTGCGTTGTTCTTGAGGGCGGGCATTGTTGAGAGCGGAGAAATAATATATGTATTATCTAGTTTGATTTGACACTCCTGTATAAACTTTATTTATCACAACTAATCGCTGCTAAGTAGCAATTCGTTGTGAACTGGTTAGTGTTGCGTTTTGAAGATGCGGAAGGTATACTTGTAGTTGAAAGGATGTTGTGTTTCACAGGAAAACTTCACAGAAAACAGCCTGGAAGGGGTAAAGGCATTTATTCAGTAAATAATGCACCTAAATAGGCATGGAATGAAAAAGGAAAGAGCCACATTTACATTTTATTGATTTGTTGCACCGCCTGACCTGAACAATAAGCGTGATGAAAACGAGTCGACTTGAGAGTGTTTAAGCTTATTTTTCTGTAAACATAAGTAATAATTGCTCAGTTGTTGGCAAGCGTAATATGCGGCTGTTATTGTCGGCTTGTGAGCACTTCCAGTAACATAAAATGGCTATGTTGTAAACTGAACGTTGGGCTGAACGTTCGGTTTTTTACCGGTTTTTTACCGTTTACTTGTTACTGTAGCTATAAAATATATACAATATATTTTTTCTGGCAGACGACTTCAAACACTTCATTCCAAAGGTATTCCCAAGAGTCAAGCTAATAATTCTAGATGTTCGCATGCACTTCTGTTAACGTGTTGTTGTATACCCAGGGCCCAGGACTTAAAATACGGAGGGCCAGGGAAGCCGAGCCCTACCACTTTTTTAACAGACAAATACATTTTTGGGCGAAGTCTAGTTAAAGAAACAGTGGGTCCATTTAATTATGAAGCACATATGAAGGGTTCGGGAACAAAAGACGATAAGTCCAGAATTTTCAAAATCCGGGGTTTTCCAGAAACATGTTGTCTATGACTAGCTTCATCTTCGGCCGTTTTACTTTTTTGAATGTGTCAACAAAAAAGTAAAAAAATTTGGTACGCAAAAATAGTTCAGGTGCAAAAGGAGTTAGATCCACCAGTGCTTTGGGAGTAAAAGGGCACAAGTCCTAAAAACAGAAATCCACTCATGGAATCACACCAAACTGAAGTACTTATTATGATAGCGCTTAAACAACTTTCCCTGGACATAACAAGAATTTCCGTAGAAATCTCGTTTTGCTATTTTAAAAAAATATTGGAAAAATTTTGCTCGGAAACGTTTTTCGGACAAATTCTAATTGGAAACCCCACGTTAAAATTTTTTGATCACAGGGTCACCCCTTTGTATTTTTTCAAATCTCGGAAATTTTTACAAGTAACATACGCCACATGTAAAACACGTTTGGAGCTGATACTTTTTTCACAGATGCACCACCTTGGGTAATCACCAAATATATAAAACATTTGGGCCAGTTCGACCTACAGCACGAAA
>JAQGBT010002554.1:0-23473 GCA_034698585.1 Disparrhopalites patrizii | reverse complement strand
TTTCTTTCTCTCTCTTCTTTCTCTCCTTTCTTTCTTTCTCTCCGTCTCCTCTTTCTTTCTCTCACTCTTCTTTCTTTCTCTCTCTCTTCTTCCTCTCCTTTCTTTCTTTCTCTCCGTCTCCTCTTTCTTTCTCTCACCCTTCTTTCTTTCTCTCTCTCTTCTTCCTCTCCCTCTCCTCTTTCTTGTCTCACTCTTCTTTCTTTCTCTCTCTCTTCTTTCTCTCCCTCTCCTCTTTCTTTCTCTCACTCTTCTTTCCTTCTCTCTCTCTTCTTTCTTTCTTTCTCTCTCTCCCTTCTTTCTTTGTCTGTCTCTCTCTTCTTTCTAGTTATTTCTCTCTCTGTTCTCTCTCTCTCTCATCTTTCCTCCTCTTTCTCTCTCTCATCATCTCTTCTTCTCTTCGTGTCTTCTTTCTTCACAGACCTCATTCACTTTACTCACGCAATGTATGAGTACTCAGTGAAAATCTGAAGCTAAAATTCTATGCCTCGTGTCATCTTAATCCTCGCCACTGGAGCCCTTTCCATCAAGACGAGAAGTTCCTCACGTTTGTACGGACGTAGATACATACATATGTGTATATACATACATACATAAACTATAAACCTGCTACTACTCCTTTCCCCTCACAAAGCTTTTAAAACTCACACTTTGCCCCTGTGAAAGATTTCTACAACTCCCTTTCTCCCTGATGGTAAAAGAAGAAGAAGAAGAAGAGAGAGAGAATACGCCATGAAATCAGTCCATGCTGGGTTCCCATGTAGTCAGCACTGACATTAGAGCCTTTCCATGGTTCATTCATAACATGCATACAATGCACTGGTGCAGTGAGGATGCCAAGACCCGTATTTTGTCTCTTTCTTCACTTCCGCCCTTCTGTCACTTTGTCCGAATTTGCATACACTCTCCGTGAGTTTAATCACTCATCTGGAGGCGTCCAAGAGCCTGTAGTGTACACACACAACCCTCGTCTTTTGTGTCTCCGGCAACCTCCATTGTCTTCTTCTTCCCATCTCATTCTCCATAGCGACGCTTTTGAGTCAACGACGAAGATGATGATGAAGAAGGAGCAGAGCTATCGTGTGCGACCCGCCAACTCTTCTGATTGATAACCTCCTGGAGAACTTCCTCCACCCGTGTATGCATGCTGATCAACATCGGGGGGAGAGATAGTGGAGCTCCTTTTACACATATACGTAGGTTGACTTGACAAAATATCCTCCTATTATGTACACCAAAGAGGGGCTTCTCATTTTTTTGGGAAGGGACAAAGTTTTGAGTGTGAAACTTTTTTTTTCTCGGTTGTGCTTAGTATTCAAAATGTTCCTTCCCTCCCTAAATGGTTGTTGTCTAAAGAAAATTGTTTTTTCCCCCATAATGCGCAAATAATTGTTTTGTCCTTTGATTTGGATACGGAGAGGATGGGCTGTCGGGGAAATTAAAAGGGAGTACATAGTTATTTCCTTATTACATCACTCTCCCCTACAGTCCAATTGAGGGGAAATCTAAGGCACTTGTCCCATCTTCTAGGGCTACTAAAGAAGGGATAAGTACTCCACGTCTCTCAATATGTGCACATGTGTTAGGGTAAAATGAAATCTTTGGATTGAGTCTGTGTACCCACAAAGACAGGGTGAAGTGGTGAAAAGAGAGAGAGAGAGAGAGAGAGAGAAAATAGGGGAAAGAAGAGTCAGAGAAAAAAGAAATCATTCCAGAGACTTAATACAGAGTCTCATCGAGGATTCAAGATTTTTCTCTTGAGCTCAACAGCTCCCCATGGTAAACTAAAGGGGATGTACAAGTATACATAATATTCACCGGGCATAAAATGGAAATACAGGGATACTTGAAAAGGCAGGGGGAGGGAAAAAAAACTTTTTCATCATGCAACTTCCAATATACATACAAAGATGTGATTAACCTCTATCCTCCTTCTTCCTATCACAGTCTATATTGTAGTACATCCCGTTACACCGATGAGGAGAAAGACAAAAAAAAGTTGCTCAATGGCTCAGTGTGCCAAGGAAAGGACATACTAAAAGGTAGTTGGTATAATAATGCACGAGTCAACAAAAGTACAGAGGAACATGCTTTGCACGTAATCCGAGACGGAAATGTTACAATTTGGGACACGTGAGTTCCTTGTCGTGAGGTAAAACTTTTTGAGGACGCGAGCAACAGAGTCACATCATCGCACATTTAATTAAAGCATTATCAACCCTTGGCTGGAAGGAATGCTCACCTTATGAGACCCCCGCGTGTTGCCTGGTGACATTGATTCCCCTCATTGGGAAGGATAAAGTACACTTATGCAAGTAGGTAATTACTACATCCCTCCGAGTCCTTGTCTCTTAAATGTGATTGTAACGCCTGCATACTATGGTGGGGGCCTGAATTTTTTACGGGGGAAGACACTACAAGTGTAAATAGTGAATGGGATTCAGTTCATGTCTATAGATACTAAATACCTTATAAGTATATATATGTATATGTATGTGTAAAAGTATTATAGTACAACCCAAGGGAAGAAAGAGGTAATTACTGCTCCCATGTATATGCGACGTGACCCACGGACTTGGTCCGTCTTTTTTTTTATTTAATCCGCTTCCTCCAACCATCTCCAAAAGAAACCCAAGAAGATGTGAATAGCCTGTCTTTTGGAAGAAAAAAATGGGAAGAGGTAAAAAATACGAAGCGTTATATGTCACGGGAGTCGGCATGAAGAAAAAGGGGACCATTCGGACAACAATGGTGGCATTATAATGCAGAAGGTGATTTAAAGCCCAAGATTTATAACTGTCGTTTCTCATACTTAAGTATTTAAGTCTCTGGGTCAAGACTAACATTAAGGGATTCTATGTGAATAATATAACTTTTTTCTTCCCCCGACAATCTTATTATCCCAAAGTGGATTTAAATTTTTTTCTCCTCCTCCTCCTCCCACTCTTCTCTCCTCCAATGGCTACTTATTCGCCCAGTGAATGTCTGATTTTTTAACCCTTCTGGCCGTGCCTCCATGTTTTCACGTAAGAATCACATAATCTCCATCTACATCTTTCTAAAGAAATTCTCATCCTTGCTCTCACGAAACGTCACCAGCGGACGGCGAGAGAGAAAAAGGAGCGACCATACAGAAAATGATTCGTTGGTGAATACGCACGTATTCTTTTGAAAAATATGCTCGTAAAGAGGAAGGAGGACAGAGGAGATTTTGAAGCCTTTTCTGAATGTGAGGTCATCCATCTGTTCCATAAAAAATAATAGGACCTTAATCTTGCTTTGTATTTCCCTACAATATTTTCTTCCTTTAAAAAAATAAATGAGCCCTCAAACTAATTCGTGTCACAGCAATGCCTTTCTTTCTGAGCTGGGAAGAATGTCTTTGGTTTTTTTTCGGATTATTGGACGGTGAATGTTAACACGCATGTTACTTGAAATTATTCTTCCTGGAAGTGTCGGTCGTCGTATGTGTTAATGGATTCAAAGGAGATCCTCTGGCTCTTGACATCCCTGGTGTGTCATTAGCCTGTGCATGCCCAGGAGGTAATAGTTTTGCTGGCAGCGTCTGGAGTTTAGAGATGTGCTTTGAAAATAATTTCCCCAAAACCTCAAAACTACTTACACCCCAAGTAGAAAAGTCTTTGGAAGGTCTCTGTTGTGGAAAGACATTAAAAAAATCCCCCGTTTTCCCTCTTGTTGGCATTTTAACTTGTAATTCTGGACTCGGTGTCAATTTTTTTTAAAGATGTGCTGAAGCCATTAGGATTGAAATGGCTCATTGCGTGTAATGTGTTGTAGATTTATGCAGATGGATAGGGAATGGTCCCACACAAGGGGAGTCATTCCCACTGTAACAACTACTACTAGGGACCAAGGGGAATAAATTTGTTACAAAATACAAAACACGTCCCCATACACACGGAAGTCTCTTTCTCATTCAACTGAAAGTACATGGGAGGAGATCAAGTCGAAGGAACGGTGCAATAAATTATGACTTGCACACTCCAAGATCCCGGAGGAGTCACAGATTTCCCTTGATGAGACCATAATCATAATAATAGTGGAAATATTCAGGGAGAGGGAGAAAAAAAGAAGGGGAGACGGAGAGAAAAAACATGTGGCACATTACTCACCATGGTAATTACAATGAAAATAGCTCTCAGGATGGATAATGACCATGGAAGTGATCCACACAATGGTGGGTGCCTGCCTGGTCCATGAAAGAGCGTCCTCAATGTGGACTATGGACTTCTGGCCCTCATCTGGGAGCATCCTGTGGCTGGTGTAGTACAAGGGATTTTATTGTTGTCCCTTTTTTTACCATCCTTCACTTGTATAATATACATATACACATACATGACAGGGGACATAAGCCAGGGTAGGTCTTACAAGTGCATGGTGTGGAGCACGCTCTTCGACAGATATTGAAGCCCAACAAACTCTTGGAGGGAAAGAGAGAGAGAAAGAGAGAGAAAGAGAGAGAAAGAGAGAGAAAGAGAGAGAAAGAGAGAGAAAGAGAGAAATAGATACAAAGAGAGAGACAGAGAGAAAAAGTGAGAGAGAAAACCAGATAGAAAGAGAGAGAGAGAAAAACAGAGAAACAGAGAGAGAGTGAGAGAAAAACCGAGAGTAACAGAGAGATAGTGAGAGAGAAAAACCGAGAGAAACAGAGAGATACTGAGAGAGAAAAACCGAGAGAAAGAGAGAGAAAGAGAGTGAGAGAAAAACCGAGAGAAAGAGAGTGAGAGAGAGTGAGAGAAAAACCGAGAGAAAGAGAGTGAGAGAAAAACCGAGAGAAAGAGAGAGAAAGAGAGTGAGAGAAAAACCGAGAGAAAGAGAGAGAAAGAGAGTGAGAGAAAAGCCGAGAGAAAGAGAGTGAGAGAAAAACCGAGAGAAAGAGAGAGAAAGAGATTGAGAGAAAAACCGAGAGAAAGAGAGAGAAAGAGAGTGAGAGAAAAACCGAGAGAAAGAGAAAAACAGAGAGAAAGAGAGAGAAAGAGAGTGAGAGAAAAACCGAGAGAAAGAGAAAAACAGAGAGAAAGAGAGAAAAACCGAGTGAGAGAAAAACCGAGAGAAAGAGAAAAACAGAGAGAAAGAGAGAAAAACCGAGTGAGAGAGGAAAACAGAGAGAAAGAGAGAGAGAGACGAGGTATTGGGAACATGTAACCCACTGTGTCAGTGGAGGGGCATTGATACCCTACACTACTAATTTCTCTCAACGCTGACTATCTCCTCCATGGAGTCCTCCCATTGTGAGCTACAGGGTAATTTATCACCCCCTGTGAAAAAAAAAAACTTTTTAACATTTGAATGACCTTTGAGAAATCCCGGTGATGTAAGCCAATACAGCATGAAATCATTGGTGCCATCTCTCCCCTCTCCTGTCACTTGTGCTACCCCGACGATCCTTCTCTTTAAAATAACATGAATCGTGTCAAATTAATTGGAACACTCTTCCCCTGCATGTACTTTCCTCTCTGTACCAAAACATATTCGCAGGAGACGAACAGAGACTTCATAAGAAAAAGTACCTTGATATGATCATCACTAACTGGAGGCAGGGACCATGTCTTGTCACGAGGCAGTCCCCATGAAGCATCGTCAGGTCATGCCAACTTGTCATTCCGAAACCAGCTTACATACTTGTGTGCTCAATCCAAAACGATACTCAAGAGAATTCATATATACGGTGTACTAATTATTATTATTAGTGCCCCACCACTCTCCCAATTAGCAGCAATTAAGTGAATATTTATGGACTATTACGGTCGGAAAACATTATTACGTCACTTTTTGTGCAATTTATTGATCATAGCTCCAACGAAAGTCCATATGCTGTGCATACGTATTCATGTATGTATATACATATACATATGAGGAAACCAGGGTACAGTTCCCAAAAAACCATAACGACATGCATAAATTAAGATGCCGTTGGGGAGAACCATTTTACCTGCTAAGGCTTTTCATTTGTTGCAATCATTTCTACAGGGGGAAGCCTTGCCAGTAATGATCTATGTAAGCGGTGGATGGATATATTACGACCGGCTTGTGACCGTAGGGGAATATAAAGGGACGGGCACACTTTGGGAGAGAGAGGAAAAGAGGAAATAACAACAGAAAGAGAGAGAGAGAAAAAAAGCGGAAGAGAAAGTCAGAGGAAAACAGGAAGAAAGAGAAAAATGGAAAGAGAAAATGAGAGAAAGAGAGAAAAACACAGAGAGAGAGAGCAAAATAGGGAGAGACGGGAGAAAAATCTCATGCGAGAGCAATGAACGAAGGGATAGGAGGGTAAAATAGAGAGAGAGAGAGAGAGACAGAGAGATTTGTCCATGCGTTGTCCGTTATAAAATCTTTGGACAGTGTAATTAATCTCGTGGGAAGAAGATTTTACCCGAATGCAAATCAAGTTGAAATTGAACTGACTGAATGTGTATTTCCCTTCTTCCTAACCCTCCTCTACAGCAAAGAAAAAGGAGAGAGAGAGAGAGTCCCGGGCTCTCGTCCATTTACATGTATTTTTCCATTGAGAATCATAGCTGAAAAGGTTTGGTACATTTCATGATTTCCCTTTGGTAATCTATACAGGAAAAGGAAGAAAAGAGGGACGGCGGGAGGGGAATCCTAGAACGACTCCCCGGTTGTTTCCTACGGAACATTGTGTATTTGATTACACAACACGGTACATACGGAGGCTGTATAGGAAGTGTATTTAACCGGAGTATCCTCGCTGCATTTCCGAGATTCAATGGGAAGGGAGATGGGGTGGATATTATATAGGGGAATAGTACAGGGAAATCAAATCAAAGATTTCCTCCAAAATACATTAGTTTTTTATGCCTCATTGTAAATACCATTAGTCATGTGACACTAAATGGAGAAACCAATTATAAGGAGGATGGGATTGTCCTGGCTCGTCGAAACTTGTCATCCGATGGAAGGTGGGGTGAGAGGGGCGAGGAATTCCCTCTCAACTTATGCTGGTTAACCCCATGCACTCCAATTTCATGGGGTTTATATTCAACACCAACGTCCAATTTACGACCAACACCATTCGACTTACATTCTTCTCTGTCTCCTCTCTCTCTTGCTGTCTCTCTCTCCCTCTCCCAGCCACGAAATGGGGCTATCTCCTCCTCCCATCATCATGAAGAAAGCGGAAGAGCCAAGAAAATTAGAAGCGTCATTCCGGAATTTGATTTCAAAACTCCCTCCCGCTTCTCCTAGTGATCTGGCTAATGAGAAGGATTTCGGAGGATTTAACCACCTAATTACTGGTCACCACACAACCTGGAAGCTTCCCTCTCATCTTTCTCCTTCTCAATCAGTCAAGCCCACATGCCTTATTTTGGAGAGGGTCCCACATTTCCCGTTGTTCCTCCGAATCTCCAAGAAATATTTTTTCACACGACAGAGAATTTATGAATACAGAAAAGGTGCACGGACTTTCCCCGACATTCAATCCCACTAAAGCTTTCTAGGATACCGGGCATTATTTCCCTTCTCGTCCTAAACAAAGCAATTTGAAACAGGAAGGAGTTGACCGCCTTTTATGGAAGCCAGCATATTTTCAATTATTTTTCGATTCATTAATTTTATTGCGGAATTGTGTAAGAGGAAATCACCCCCAAAAAACTTTGTGTGTATCTCACCAGAAAAGAAAACATTACTTGGGTTCATGGGTACTCATAAAAAGAGGTATTTTCTTCTGTGGAGTTATTCATAAAAACAAACAAAAAAAAAAGGTTCCATATAGACCATTGAATACATAATTGGGGGTGCCAAAGGAAAGAGTGTTTGGTACAGAAATAAAAAAGGACATGGGGTAGCTTGAAGTATAGAGATAAAAGCTAATAGACATTATGTATCTATACGTACATATGTACGTGATTTCCCTCCTTTCTTTCCCAGAACAACATTGGGACCACGTAACATCCTTTTGGTTCTTATTTCCTTTTTTCTTCTGCCTTTTTTCTTTTTCTTTCTCGACCGGTGATGTTGGCACTTTTAATCCGATTTGTCCCTGTCCCTGGTATCTCATTCTCACGTATGACATTCATGAGTGTCAGGAAGATTGAACCAAGACCCGGTATCTGGATGTCCTTTGGTTTTTTTTTTTGGAAGTATAAAGGAAAGAAGGGAGGGGAAAAAAGGAGAGTGAACAAAGCGTTGCAAAAGTAAACAAAATGCATGCACATGCACAAGAAAGAAGAAGAAGCCGAAGTAAACGCTTAGCGCTCAGAGTCCTTCCTCCTTTCGGTAATTCCATTTCTTCCCATGTAACATTGTTGGGGGGGGGAAGTCAGGGGGAAGCATGAGGGAGTTTAACCACATGGAGTACATAGTGTGTAAAAGGTACCAATTAAGCTCGGGGAAAAGCTGGGGTCTTAAGGAAAAATAAAGCCGAGAGTGCCTCTTCCCTCCCTTCCAACCCTGCTTCTGATTCATTATTAGTTCCCTTTATGTTCTAACCAGATGCAATTTTAGCCCGAAACATATGAGATGGATGCTCAACTTCCATAACCACGGGAATTTATTTAATGAGGTAATTAAAAAGGCAGAAATATAGGATTTCTTTGAGTAGGAAGTGCATGGAAGGGGAAAAGAAATTTTTCCAATGTTTATTACTGAATGAAAAAAAAAGGAAAAAAAAATTGCCCACTCCCTCACGCAAAGATATTTAAGATGTCCTTGAAGACTAAGTGGATTCTCGTGTTTTTTGTCTTTACGGCATCCCCTTCCATATCCGGGAGAGTATCAATGCTTCCTTTTGGATTTATATGTACCATCCTTCCTTAGAAAAAAACTCATTTTATTAAATTCCTCGGTTTCATCGAAAAAAAAGTAAGTCCGAACCCTCCTTTTTGGGGGGGGGAGAAAGTCTATAAAAGTCAGGGCCACAAATTACCTGCATGGCCAGGGACATAAGAGGATTTCTTCATCTTTTCCTTTATCTGTGTTCTTCCCCCAAATTGCCAGATGGAATGGGGGAAAGAGAAGTTCTTTTATAATTAAATCGCTAATAATGAAGAAGACCATGGTTGGGGGAACCGGGAAAGTACCTGACTTTCCAGGATTAAGGAAAGTGCCCGTTCTTGGGTTTTCGGGGAACTTGAAGTTGTGGCAAAAAATTGACAGAATTATTAAATGTTTGCGTCTCCAAACTTTCTTTTAACTTCCACAGAATTATGTCTCTCGAGGGATTGTATTTCATAATAGTAACATCCAAATAATGGAACGTGGGAGGACTTCCATAATGAGTCCAAGAGGAATCTGAGCCTTCCCTTTTTGTCGTCATTAAGCGACAGTCTCCGACGCGGGTAAATTACGAGTATTGCCGAGTTTGAGAAAGTAAATACAGGTGAAAGACTCGAGACGTCGTTGATTCGCTTTCGTATATACAATTTCATCTTGAACTGCCTGCATAAATGATATCATGAATGATTACATAGAATATTAGAGATAAAACGGTTTAAATCCTTACGTATTTGTTATGAGAAACAAAAACTTCCTTCACAACGCACATTAATTGATAAAAAAAATTTCAACCATTTTTAATGTAGTTTTTTAGCCTTCCATCGCAAAAAAATACCTAAGAAAGCTCGGGTAGAGTACACTGATTTTATGAAACAATTGCCTTGCAAAATATGAACGTAAACCACTTTGACTAATACTTTTCATGTGGAGGGAATACGTATGATTTCTCTTTGGAAAATGCTTGATGGCCGAGTGTGAACTGAATCCATTTTAAACATACATTTGAAAACGCTATATTGTACAAATGTGTTCAGTACATGAGTCATTATCATCCACAAAATCCCACAGCAATTACAGCCTTCAAAATAAACATAAATTTTAACATCCAAAAAAGATCAACCATGTATAAAAATAAAAAATTCCTCATAAAGTTACCAAAACATTTTCCATTCCAAACAAAAGAACATTAAATTACATTTTGAGCAGTAGAAACGTGGATCTACGTAGTGCATCGACTCTTAATTCGTGCTTGACCAAGAGCTCGATCGCCATAAAAAAAATTGAATCAAATGGAGAAAATGAATAAAAATGAATATCAGGTACTTAACCGGGAAATAAATCCGCACAAAAGGAGCTGTGGTAGCCAAATGTGTGTATTTATTTACTTTCATTCACACGTGCCTTCGCCGGTTCCTGGCACATTCGGCTGGAGTGTGGAGGGAGAAAAAAAAAGTTACATTCGCAAAAGGAGGCACTTTACGCGGTTCTCCAAATGTGTTTAGGGAGACCCTCAAACAAACATTTACCTGCTGCCAGAGATTGTATGTTTTTTATTACTCTTATTGTGTGTAGGGAATTTATAGACAAATTCAATATTGCTCATGCATCATGGGCAATGCTCCATGATAGTATCTCCACAAAAGCCTTGTATTTACGTCCCAGCCCTCCCCCCACACACGCACTCATGAATGGGGTAGTAAAAAAAATGTTAGGGGCGAGCATTGGAGCTTACAAGGAAGCCTCAAGTACAAAAGAAGCACAGAGGGAGCAAGTGGAATGATATGGAATTTTATGATGTACTTAAAAAATCCATCAAGAACATTGAATGGCTAAAGCATATGGAGGATATTAGAAGTTTGCATATGTACCCTTTTTTTTCGCCTTTCGTCTCATCGATATTTCACTTCTCTCTCTCCTTCTCTTTCTCATATGTATTTTTTTCAGTTCCAGGAGCTTCTTTGCCCATTGTCGACAAATCCTCCAGCACTCTCTACTTTGTTTTAAATATTTATTGCAGGTGAATCATAGTAGAAGGCAATCGTTATAATTCATACTGGAGATCTCACATTTTCATCCCTTTTCTTTGGCGAAATTTATATGATTGTATTACTTTGAATGGAGAGCGAGGGATGGTTGGATTCATTGGTTTCGCTTTTTTTTTCCTCCTTCCTTTTCTCCAAGAAGAGTAATTCCAGAAGACCAGGAAAGTACTATGTGGTCTATAAAAGAAGAGGAAAAGAAAAGAAATTACCATGAATAGTAACAAGATTTTTGCAAAATTTTTTTCACCGGAAATCGGCATTTCTCCTTTTTTTTTCTTCCCAGAACCTTCCCTCCTATAATCATCATCCATTGTCATATAACGTAATCCCCAAGGGTGAATGGACCCTTTGGAGTCTGGAGGAATGGGGAAATTGTCATTTTCGTTGGCGCCGGAATGGATTCAAAATCCTCCAAAAATCCAGTCTCATTCGATTCCTTCTTACATTTACGGTGCTCACCATAAAACAAAAATCCCCTTGAACTTTCTCCCTTTTTACTGATTCCAAAATCGGTACAACAAGGAACTGTGTAATATTGTTTTCCATCTGAGAAAATTCTATCGTTGAGTTTATTGAAATTTCCGAAGAATCTTTGGAAGATGGGGAAACTGCTAGAAATTCTTGGGTGACCACCCCCGTAATTTGATGGTTGTCTTCATGGATAAATGAAAACTAAGGATGGAATGTTCAAAAAAAATTCCGAGTGCAAACACGAGTACTACATACATTGTAATTTACGGGCGGACGTTGAAGGATCACATTACATGGTGGGAGAAGGCGGCCACCGTACAGAATAATGAGCTAATGAGTATTTGTCACCACCACCATTTCACCCTCCCATCCTCTCCATCTCATCTTTTCCCCCAGACCGTGAGTACCCTCACCCAAACGCCACAGCGTGGGTGGGACTCTCCAAGTTTGACATTTGTCTGGTTTAAATTTCTCCGCCTCCTCCTGCTAGAAGCTAAAGGGAGGGATTTCCTTGAACAAGCCCTCTTGTAACGTGCAAGGAGGTGAAATGTGAAAGTAAGATTGGGGACTAACTGTCACCGTAATAAATGTTTAGGGAAAATGAAGCAGATTTTTTGGTGAGTTAAGGGTAAAAAGGGAAAAAGTCTCCCAAGACTGGTGTATGTATATGATGGGTGTATCCCCATGTCTTTATACGTTGGGGATGGATGGGAAAGCGAAAGAGAGGCAGAGAGAGAAAGCAAGGGAAAATAGATACATAGAGAGAAGGAGATGCCGCATATCCTATAGATTTGAACACGAGAGTGATAGATGAGAAGTAAGAAAAAGTAGTCTAAGGAGACAACATAGTCCAGTAAGAGGTGATATATCGGCTAAATGTGGGAGTCACATTACCCACAAGCTACAAGGGAGACGATCAGTAAAAGAGAGAGAGAGTCAGATGCATAAGAGAGAGAGACAGAGAGAGAGAGACAGAGAGAGGATGAGGACCAGGAAGAGAGAGTGAAAGAGGACTTTGAGGAGAAAGATAGAGAAATGTGAAGTAGAAACAGAGCGAGAGAAAGAGCGAGAAAAAGAGCGAGAAATGTGAGAGAGAGAAAGAGCGAGAAATGAGACAGAGAGAGAGAAAAAAAAGAGCGAGAAAGGGAGAAAAGTGCGAGAGAGAAAAAGAGAGCAATGAAGGCAAAGAAATGCGACAGAGAGAGTAAGAGCGCGAGAAAGGGAGATAAATGCGAGTGAGAGAAATAGAGCAAAAAAGAGAGACACGCAAGAGAGAAAGAGAAAGAAATGCAAGAGAAAGAGAGGGAGAGAGAGAGAGGACAAGAGAGATAGAAAGAACGTTTAAGTCGTCCGTCCCTCCCTTTTGGCATAAATTCACCACGGGCCTGAGATTTACTCAGGCTCTCCCCTACAACTATGAGACAAGAGATTGAGAATGAAATACTCAAGATTTTTCACCGGAGAGACAATTTGTGGTATTTGAAAGGCTCCCATGTACAACATCTCCTATTTCCTCTTCTCCCCTTCGCTCTACATCTCCACCCTCTCTTTCTCTCTTGCTAACTTTCTCTCTCCCTCTCTCTTGAATCCCTCCCATCCTCTCTCTTCTCAAGAAATCTGAGCAAAGTTTCTTGAGCATCAACAAGAGTGACTACAGTTTACCAGTGTAACAGGGCTCTGAGGGATGTATATCATAACTTGAGCCAGTCTCCCAGTGACTCACGTCAGCATCGGTCACCTTCTTCTCCATGTGAAAGTTTGGTATTTCATAACAACTATTTGTGTCTCCCAGTCTCTGGGGAATCATATCTCTGGAGAGGGACAAAGGGAAGAGTGGAAAAAGAGTTGTAGTAGCAGCTGCTCACCCCGAGCTTCAGAGACAGAGAGAGGGACAGAAAGGGAAAGAAAATATACGAGAAAGAAGGCCTATTTTCCATTTTCTATACCACCACAACTTACCCCATCCTCAAACGTTACCCGTCCCTATACATACCTTCAACAATGACAAGTTACCCAGTCAATATGTGGGAAGTACAAACTCTTGTTCTTGAACTTTTAATATTCTTGGAAATGTTCTAGATGTCCCCCGATTGATCTTCCCTTTTAAGTCATCCAGATTCCCTTTTTCTCTGTTCCACGCTTTTGTCACTCTCTATTCTCCTTCCTAATAGTCCAAATATCCCGATCAATCAATCCGAATTTGACTTTTCCTCGCTCGTGCTTCTCCCCTTGTAACGATTGTATTAAGGTTAACTATGTACTCTTAGGAGATACGGAAAAGGATGTAGGATGAGAGGAAATGCAAGGAGAGGACTATGAACTCGAAGAAGGTACAGGCTCACTTGTCAACAAATACTTGTCAACAAACAGAGAAGACTGCTAAAGCCAAGGTTAAGCAAACGAGTAAGGTCAAAACTATGGAACAAAACTTGTGTGGAAGAAAGCAAAGGAGTGAAAGCATCAAAAGCTGTAAAGAGTGAATGTCTTAGAGAAGCAAGATAGAAATAAACAGTAATGGCTGGGAATGGTCTAAAGAGACAAAGAGCAAAAACGGGAAGAGAAACGTCAAGTTCGATACCAAGGGTAATTGCATATGGAAAAAAGAGAGACAAAGATAACAAGGGATAAAATCAGAAACACAAGGGACAAGTGAGGGAAACTGACACAGACGGGAAACAAGAACGAGACAAAGAAGGGAAAAGAGAGACAAAGAGGAAAGGGTAAAATACAGGGATAAGTATTACAGAAAGAGAAGCCATGAGCAACGTGGAAAAAGCATTGACATTCAAACCGAGATCGAAAAATAAAACAGAGAAAAATTCAAAATTAGATCAGACAACAAAACAGAGAGAAATGCAAAATAAGACCGGAAAATAAAACAGAGAAATTCGAAATGAGACCGGAAAATAAAGCAGAGAGAAATCAAAACGAGACCAGAAAATAAATCAGAGAGAAGTTCAAAATTAGACCAGAAAATAAAACAGAGAGAAATTAAAAACAAGACCCGAGAGATATACAAAGCGAGACCAAAGAGGCATTAAAAAAACAGAAAGACATTCCAAACAAAATCAGGGAGAAAGAAAACAGAAACAGAAGTAGATAGAAGAAACTGGAGACAGAACAAGAGAAAATGGGGAGAAAAAAGTAAAAAAACAGGCAAAGAATAACAATCGAAAGATAAAACAAGAGAGCGGGAAAAAAGGGAGAAAGCAGAGAAAAGCAGAGACAAATGATGAAATTAGAGATTGCGAAAGAAAGAGCAAGAGCTGGAGATAAAAGAGAAAGTAAAAAATTCGGAGAAAGGAAGAGAGTATGAAAACACATAATTATCTCTTACCTACAAACACAGGCTTCATTGTGAGCCTTGTTGAATAATGCAACCGCTCGCGGCACAGCAGTTACACTTCTGGTACAACATCAGCCAGTGTATTAAAGAAGAAAAAGAATGTAAATGCAGAGTAAGAGTATAAATAAGAATCTCTCTCGTGAAATAAAAGTCCCCCAGGCAGATTTCCTGGAATCACAAGACGTGCATTCACATCCACTTTCCTTTTCCATGCACCTAGTCATACTGGGTACTTTTTTCTTTGCAAGTATTAAAAATATAGTGTCTATATGTACATTTATACCCTAAGACATATAAAGATCCATGGAAATGCTGGAGTATTATTTGAGGGGGAAAAAGAGCTACTTTAGACATCTTACATAAAGCCTTCTTTGAGTGTGTTTAGAGGAAGTGAGGGAGAACACATGCAGAGGGAGGGAGCAAAAAAAGAGCGTATTGAATATATACAT
This sequence comes from Disparrhopalites patrizii, assembly GCA_034698585.1. Lineage (NCBI taxonomy): Eukaryota > Metazoa > Arthropoda > Collembola > Symphypleona > Sminthuridae > Disparrhopalites > Disparrhopalites patrizii. The sequence continues at coordinate 8,411 of JAQGBT010002554.1, read as the reverse complement.
TAAATACATGCACAAGTGCTCTTTCCTCAAATTTTGGAGACAAGCTGTAGAAGAAAAGAGAGGGAGAGAGGAAGGAGGGAGGAGGGAGGAGAGAGAAAGCCAGTAGTTGACTCAAGATAAATAACTCTTTTCAGAATAGGAGGATAAAACTTAGATAACATGTCAACTGTTTGAGCAGGAATCCAATTAGAATGGCGTGGTGGGACCAGACCCACCAGGTTATTCACTTGTCGACACGACCAACTCGATTTTCTTCATCCCTTATTCAATTTGAACTTACCCTACACCCTTTCTATTCCTATCCTCCCCATGTTGTTGTTGCCCTTTCTTCCTCTTCTTCTTCCTCTTCCTTTTAGGTTGCATAAGCATCCGTTTCCTTCCTTCCCCTTCCCTCTCTCCTCCCCATCCGAAAGTTCCCATTCATTTCTCCTGCCAAACATACTTGTGTACAATGGATGGAAGGCAAACACTTGTACGACGGTTGAAATCGGAAAAAAGATTGTGTTCGATGTCCCCCGAAAAAAACGACAGAAATATGCTTATATCTCACTTAACTTGCGGTACACAGTTTGACACTTTTGAAACTGATATTTTACAAGGGTTTTAAATCAAGGAATGACATCCAAAAAGATACGAATTAAAATTGGAATTACAATACGCTTTTTTTCTAATTGTGGATAGAAATTTAAATTTCGGATATCTAAAATATAAATTCTAATTCCAATGCAATTTTATTCAAACACTCAGTCATATGAATACGTATTTAAATACTGCGTTTCAAATACTTTTAAAAATTTATTTGTAATGCAATCTGACATAATTTGTAGATTAAAATAATCGCAAAGTCAATACACAAAATTATAAATTAACTCCGCAACTCTGATTTTGCCAAAATCGATGTTATTACGGACGAAACAGTTATATTACTGTCAACTGAAACAATCATCGGTACAATACCTTGATTTTGCAAAACAAACTTGTCCGAAGGCATCAATTAGCAACGTTACTAAGGAACTTTCGAATACCAATACAGTATATCGGAATCCAGCTGTAAAATTTTGATTACGAATTTGAAATTCAAATGTGTTTGTGATTATAAATTCCAATTCAAATATTTTTCTGACAAAAATATGGATACTAATTCGATTAAAATACTCAAAAATATTAATATAATTCCATTGTGAATTCGAATACCGATTCGGATGTCATACCTTGGTTTTAATTACAATGGTAAGCACTATTATCGATTGTATTTATTGGTGATAAAAATGTATAAAGGCTCAACTTCCAAAATCTCCGGGAAGATGTGCTGGGGGAAAGGACTTGGAGAAGGGGAATTAAATGAAAAATGGAATTACACTTGTTTGGTATTCACTGAGAAACATTCCTCATAGTTGAAGTTGAGAAAATATGGTAATGTGGTCTCCCTTCAAAGGAGCAATGGGGTTTTTTTTGCAGTAGGCGAAAATACCGTCCGTATCAGCTGTTCCTGTTTCCCTCCAATAGCTTTTTCTCCTTTCTTCCCTTTCTCTTCTTCTCATCCTGTCTATAAGGACATATCCTAACCTTTCTCTCTTGTGTGAGAGTTGAAACCCTCTTTTGTGGTGCAGGGCATGTGTACTGGGAGAAAAGTTTTTTTTTGTGTGCAAAATTGTGTATTCTTCAAGACAAATACAAATCCTTTGAATTCTTTAGGAAAGAAAATCTGAGGACGGGAGGGAGAGAGAGAGAGTTTATAAAACCGGCCAACTATTTTAAGACAGCAATAAAGATCAGTCAACACGACAGTTTATGTCATTCCCTTTTTTTTCTCCCTCCCCTCCTTCTCTCCATCTCTCTGGTTTTTTGGTAAGGGAGGAAAAAAAAACTTGACAAACTTTACATTTTCTTGCTTCAATGACTTCACAAATCACTCGTGACTAAAATCCTCAAATGGTTAGAGGTCTTTCCATCCTTTATCTCCAACACCAGCCACCCATAACGTCTTGTGGTGACATAAGGTGAAGGACTCCCAACAACAGTCAATACTCCATAGAGTATATTTTTTTCCCCTCAACACGATACTATTATTATTATATAGTATTCTGTCATATTTCCCTCAAGTGTTTACGACACTACAAGTTCAGCTTTCAATATTTTCGACGCCTCCCCCTCCCAGGACGACAGCAAACAAGAAAAAAAAGAGCATATGAATACACTGACGGAAGTACAAGTCATGTCAGTGCCAGACACCCCATGTATTATGAGGGGAGTACAAGGATCCCTTATACATCTGGAGAATGTCTGGAGAAGGAAAACTCTGTCCTACCTGTTTGGAGAAAGTTCCTCTGCATTCCTTTTGGTGAAAGTTTGAATGAGAAAAAAAGGAAAAAGTGCTGGGGGAACATATAATAAAAATAGGGACTCTTTCTACAGGGAAAAGTTGAAGAGATACCGGCGGGAAAAGGTGAATCATTCACAGAGGCAATAATCACAGATGCATGGACACATTATTATAGGTGGACCTCCTACATATCATGGGACGTTGGCGGGAGAGCTTGTCCTTGCAATAATTTATGTGGGTGGAAGTTAAATAAAAATTAAAAGCGCTGAACCGTTCCCATCCACTGCACAAGCTGAAATGAAAGCGATTTGGGATTGGGACAATAACAAAATCTTGTCCCTTCCACTTTCTCCCTGCCACTATGCTTTCTCCATTGATTTTTTTTAGCCATCCCCGTATTTTTTATATCATTTCATATTGCACACAGACACACACAAATTGCACAATGTCTTTTTTTTTGTGGTTACAATTTCTTATGAGCTTTAGTTATGACTTGTACTCCCTGTCTTTCAGTATGTAGGTTTCATGTAAAATATATTTTTTTTTGCTTTTTTCGTAGAAATGAACCCGACTAGGCGAATAAAGAAAAGTTTGGAGATGAACCAGAGAGTTCCCCATAAATAGGATGGCCCTTTTCTATTGAGGAGCTTTAAGGACAGAGAGAGACAGATGAAGGGAAGAGGAAATAGGGAGAAAAAGCAACAGAATGTGAGGCTCATTTGGCAAAGGAGGATATGTATAGAAGGAGAGGAGAAGATCTATGTAGGTAAGAAGTTGTAGAAACCAACCCTCATGTGTTGGAGAAAGGACTGAACCCGTCCCAAAGGAATCAACTTATGAGATCTGAAATGATCCGTATCCCCATCTAGGCAATATGCCGACGTATGCACTCCTTGTATTCAAAACTTTCCATTTATATGACAATCAAATGCTGAATACGGTTCTTTCCCTCTCTCTCTCTCTCTCTCTCTCTTCTTCTGGATAACTCTCTTGTCTCAATTTCGAACACTCGAATATTAGGTGCATTCGAAGAAAGGGGAGGAGATACTGGTAGACAGAGACAGAGGAGGAGGAGAGACATCAGCGGATAAAGCAGATTGAAACGGATGGGAAACAGAGTAAAAAAAGAGCAGCCGTAGAATAGAAGACAGAGACAGCATGGAATAGGAAATAAGACAAGGGAGAGAATTGGAGTACAACGAGGATACAGTGAAATGGAGTAATAGAAAGAGAGAGAGACAGTGTTCCTAAGAGGCAGAAAGAGAAAAAGAGGTGCAATTAAGGGAGTAAGACGAAGGGAAAGAAAGTGACTTGGAAAAAGAGCAAGAGAGAAAGTGGAAGGCAAAGAGACAATGAGAAAGAGGAAAACGACAGGAAAAGAGAAAGCCGAGAATGTAGAGAGAGAAAAAAAGGAAAAAGAGAGGAAGCCGAGAACGTAGTGTGAGAAAAAAAGAGGAAGAAGAGAAAGTCGAGAAAGCAGAGAGAGCAAACAGACGAAGCAGAGAGGAAGCCGAGAAAGTGAAAGTAGAGAGAGAAAAAAAGGAAAAAGAGAGGAAGCCGAGAACGTAGAGTGAGAAAAAAAGAGGAAGAAGAGAAAGTCGAGAAAGTAGAGAGAGAAAACAATCAAAGAAGATAGAAAGCTGAGAAAGTAGTGAGAAAAAAAAGAGGAAGAGAGAAAGCAAAGACAGAATTGAGAGAGAAGCTAAAGAGACGAAGGAAGAACTATTGAGAGGAAAGAGGAGAGAAAAAGCGATGGGAAGAAAGAGAGAATTAAGAAGGAAGGACTAGCAAGTAGTTGAGCTTTCTCCCTCTCCGTTTGCATTATATTAAATTACAAGTATGAGTTCCATCCTATACAAAAAAAAGGTGGGGGGAAATCTTCTTTCTGTTCTCACCATTTTTATGTTTTTTCTCCCTTTTTCTGCATCACAATGTAATATGATATAGATTTGTTCCTCCTCTCCTTTCATGCTCCTAACTCACCCTCATGTCCCCTCTATCTCTGTCTCATTCTAGAGTTGTAAGAGAGCGTTCGTCAATCGATCATGGAACAATTCATTTATGATGAGTCTCACACATTTTGGAATTTTCTGTCTTTATTTTAAAACGTAGAATGGGAATCTGCCATCTCTCTCTTTTCCTACCACTAACTCCCCGTCTCTGGCAAGGAACCTCACTGGACCCAACTCATGGTGGAAGTAGTATAAAATATATATTTTTTATTTTGACAATGAAGGCTCCATATGTACCATCTCCATGGCTTCACGCCGAATGGGGAAAGCGTCACATGTCAATCGACCATTCACTAGAATCCCTCTTCTTCTTTCTCTTCTGTATACTTCTAGAAAAAAAGGATCTTCTCTCTCCCCCTCTCCGTAATTGTATTTTCTTCCAACGACTCCCTTTTTCTCCGAATCACACCAATACTTCCTATTGTATAGCCTTTCGCCTAAGAATTTTTGAGGAGGTAAAGGGGAAGTTGTACGGGAGGGAAAGAGACAGAAGGAGCTTTCTATATGCGAATAGAATTATTACTATTATTGTCTCTCGTAAAAGGGAGGGGTGGGAGGTTCTGTTAAACAATTTCAAAGGATGTGTAGACACATGTATGTGAAATGGGAGGAAGCGGGAGAAATGCTGGGAGGAGGGGGAGGGGGAGGGGAAAATACGTGGGAGAAATCACTATAATGGAGCCGTGTTTCCCCGGAAAATGCTCTGCTCACTCATTATCGTAACTTCATCCATTCTTCATGTGGCAGGTCACTTCAAAAAATCATGGAAGAAGATCATTTTGTTCATGTAATCATTTTAGTCACTCCTTCCAAAAAACTCATTATCCAGCTGCTCCAAATCTCACTGGAACTCCTAATGTGGTTCAGGTGTCTGTTCGAGCCATTTGGTATGTATTCCCCCCAAAAAAGAAACAATTGCAAAGGTAGAATGGACTCACCTCTACTGCCTACCAATTGGGAGGAGAAAATAAATGGAAGAAAAAGAGAGAGAGTCTATAATTTCTCCTTTGCTGCACCTTTTGTCCCACTTTCCAGTTTGCAATAGACTTTATGGGAAATTAAATGAGTCCAAACTACGGAATGTTCGGACTAAATAGGATTTCCACGGGGGGTAAAGGCAGAGATATTTTTGTGAGAGTATTTTTTAATTCAGAGTTTTATTGGAAATTGAACCAGCTTTTATACCGCTGAAGACATACGTATAAACGATATAGTCGTGTATCCACTAAAAAAATACCTCCACCGACTTCAATATCAGACTACGTGTGGGCGAGTGAAATGATTAATAATTGCGCAGTATTTGAAAGATCCTATAATGCCCCACTCTCAGTGGATCTTCTCTGTTTTTTCATGGTCATCAAAGGTTATTATGTTTGGAACGGGGAAACATGGCAAAAAGTAGTGATAGAAATCTAAAAGTGATAGTAAATCCCAGCGCAAAGGAGAAACCAACGATTCAAAGCCAGACGTGCACGTTCATTCAGGTATTGAATGGAGAAAGTGAGAAAAATGTCGAATAAAGCTACGCAAAGTCTCCAAGTTGATACGTTGTTTTTAGTATTTTGTGGATGGTTTGTGTACCAGTATAGCTTATTTCAAGTCTCAGACCACTGATTATCTGCATCTAACAAGTAGTGTGGGTGCGTGAAAGTTTCAACAGAAAAAGAGAAAGAGAGAGAAAGAGAGAGAAAGAGAGAGAAAAATAGTGAGAGAAAGAGAGAGAAAGAGAGAGAAAAATAGTGAGAGAAAGAGAGAGAAAAATAGTGAGAAAAAGAGAGAGAAAGAGAGAGAAAAATAGTGAGAGAAAGAGAGAGAAAAATAGTGAGAGAAAGAGAGAGAAAATTAGTGAGAGAAAGAGAAAGAAAGAGAGAGAGAAAGAGAGAGAAAAATAGAGAGAGAAAGAGAGAATAAGAGACAGAAGTTGCTCGGCAGGTTTTGGATGAGCCCAATAGAATTTTTTTCTCCTTTCCCCGAGACCAGTATATATTATATGAGAAGAATTCCAGACAAATTGCATTATTTCCAAAGATAATAGAATCGGATTTTCTTTGACAAAGGGATCACAGTTAGGGACGATCAGACTAATGCCGGTGCGTGCTGACCTACAGTAATACAACGTGCCATTCATATATTATTCCAAGCACACAAAAACTCACGTTTGTCTCATCACTCCCTCATTCTTCCGTCTCCTTATCAATTGTAGATACCTTCAATACTTTCCCCCTTCTTTCCCCATCCTTTCTCTCTCTCTTTTTGTTCCAGGTCTTTTCCTTTTCTTTCTACCATCATGCTCCTAGAGAGGGGAAAACACGGAGGAAGTTGTACCAAAATGTTGGTGGGACTGGTGGGTCTTGTAGAATTATTTGATCCGTTATTTCGACCCTTCTCATCCAGCCTTTCTTTCACCGAGTCTGCCGCTCGCTTTCTCACTCTCTATCTCTTAGCGAGTCTTATGTTGGCTCCTCCATCTCTCTCCTTGCCCCTTCCAAACGGTCCGTTTCATGATTGTGCGTACCAATTGTAGCAACAAGCAACTCCGTGATTACAAGTTGTCCTTTTCTTCTACAATCCTAACGGGGATTGAAATCTTGTTTTAAATTACATTTCTCTAATTCAAATAGTGTAAGTTTGAGACCTTGTGGACCCCAACCCACGGAGGGTCTTCTTCGCTTCGTCTCCCCCTACTGTGGAGTGGGGTGAATGGCGAGGGATAAAGGAGCTTCACCGTGGAAGGAGGGTTAGACAAGAGAGGGAAGAGTGAATGAGAAGTGTCGGAAAAGGTTGGAAGAGACAGAGAAAGAGGGAGAGAGAGAGTGAATGACAGGAAAGGAAAGAAAGGGAGAGAAAGAAGGGGAAGAGAGTGAATGAGCATGAGAGGGCGAGGAAGAAAATGAGGAACTCGGTCGGTGGATATTTTGCAGAGAGAATCATTACATAATCATTCATGCAATTTTAATAAAGACCCCTGAATTAATGTGAACGCTCCGACCCTTCCCTCCATCATCAATTATTAACCATGCTTTCCAGGATTACAGTCATCACTGGAAAATGTATAGCTTTTAGGGAACAACAGAACTTGCTTTGTCACACGAAAATGACGACTCCCACAACTACAAATCGTTGTTCTCCACTACTGACGGTGTCAACCAACTATTCCCTGATACTTCCTTCCCCCTACAAACGTTGCCCTCTCACCCCGCCCAGGGTCCTCATGATTTCCAAGTGGAAGGGAGTGCAAGGGAGATGGACGGGGAAGGAAAGAGATAAAAAGAGAGAATGGCAGGGAAGGAGACGACGAACAAGAGATAGAGAGACCGTGACAAAGCGTACGCGGGGTAAAATGGGGACAGAGAGAATGACAACGAATGAGGGAAAGAATCAGAGACAGAGGAAGACGGAAGACGGGGAGACGATCGAGAGAACCAGACCGCAGAAAAGAGAGAGCGAAGACGAAAGAAAATGAGCGAGGAAATTAGGGCGAGAAAATGTAAGAAAGAGAAAGATAGAGATAAGAATACAAGGAGAGAGAGATGGTGAGACGGAGAGAGAAAATAGGAGAGACGCAGAGAGAGAAAATAAGAGAGAAAATATGCGTGACTGAGAGATTGAAAATGAGAGAGAATTAGAGAGAGATAAATTGTAAGAAAGAGAAACAGAGAGAATAAGAGAGTAGGAGAGAGAGAGAAAATAAGAGGCAGAAGAAGAGAAAGAAGGAGAGAGAAAGAGAGAAAAAAATAGTGAGAGAAAGAGAGAGAACGAGAGAGAAAAATAGTGAGAGAGCGAGAGAGAGAAAAATAGTGAGAGAGAGAAAGAGAGGGAGAGAGAGAATGAGATAGAGAAGGAGAGAGAATGATAGAGAGATGGAAAGAGAGGAGAGAGAGAAGGAGAGAGAGAATGATAGAGAGATGGAAAGAGAGGAGAGAGAGAAGGAGAGAGAATGATAGAGAGATGGAAAGAGAGGAGAGAGAGAAGGAGAGAGAGAAGGAGAGAGAGAATGATAGAGAGATGGAAAGAGAGGAGAGATAGAAGGAGAGAGAAGGAGAGAGAGAAGGAGAGAGAGAAGGAGAGAGAGAAGG
>JAQGBT010002553.1:0-23474 GCA_034698585.1 Disparrhopalites patrizii | reverse complement strand
TATTTTTGTCTCTATTTTCCTATTTTTGTCTCTATTTTCCTATTTTTGTCTCTATTTTCCTATTTTTGTCTCTATTTCTTAACTCTTTTTGTATCTCTCTTTTCCTGGTTTGTCACTTTTCCCTCTATTTTTTTCGTTTTTCTGAGTTTTCTCTCCGTTTTCTCTCTTACTCTTTTTTGTCCCTTTCTCCGATTTCCTCTTTTTGTTTTTTTCTCTCATTTTGTCTCCGTTTTTGTCATTTTCTCTCTCTCTTTTCCTCTTTTTGTTTTTTTCTCTCATTTTCTCTCACTCCTTTCCTCTTTTTGTTTCTTCTCTCATTTTGTCTTTGGTTTTGTCATTTTATCTCTCTCTTTTCCTCTTTTTATTTCTCTCGTTTCCTCTATTTGTTTCTCTTTTTGTCTCGTTTTGTTTCTCTATTTTTCTGTTTTTTCTCTTCGTTTTTCTCTTTGCTCTCTCCATTTTTCTTTTTCTTTTTGGTTTCCTCTCGTCTCTCCAATTTTCTGGTTCTAATTCTTAGGTTCTCCAAGTTCTTCGGCTCTTCCTGCCTTCCTTTGTGCCAGGATTTATCATTTGTTTTCTTGCATTTCTTATATTTCAATAAAACCTGATTCGCGCAATCTTTTACATACTCTCGCTTTTTCTCTCCCATAAATCTCCTGAGTCTCTCTTGCTCTCTTGTACGGCGATACTTTGTCTCATTTCGCGTACTTTTTCTGTATCTTTCCCGATTCTATCAATCACGTTGTCTTTCTCCATTAAATGACATGCGTATATATACATAATGTGTACACGTGGATATGCACATACATGGAAGTTTATCAAGCGAATACTGCATGTAGGTATATTCATATACACAGATGTTTAGAATAAAAAAGAAATTGAAAAGTATCAACAGAGGAAAGCACAAAGCGGGTTAAGCAGCGTTAACACGGTTTTGTTCTCCCACGTCTTCTTTTGTTTTTCTCTTATAAAGACAAAATTTGCAGGAGAGACTGTTTTGTCGTCAATCTTCCAAAACCGTGAATTAATGCGAGCATGTTTACATGCAAATAGATACGTATGCATACATCCCTGCATATACCGACGTGCATACATGATTGTACTCAACTTCGACAAGTGAATTGAAAAAAAACAGTTGATTATTTGTTAAAAATTTTACACGCTCCTCCACTCGTAGTTAAAAAATGCATGCATAAAAACAGAAGGAATGGTGTACCCGTGAATTCGTTTTACACAACACTTGAAATGTGATTTAATGCTGTTTTATTTTTAGTCAATCATTTTATTTGGTTATACTTTTCTTATATTCCTCTTTCTCCTCCGTTTTCAACGTCAGGTTCAAAGAAGATTTCTCCGTTTTCACTACGTTACAGGTGATTCTTATGTACGTCAGTGACATTTATTGGGTTTGGATACGATTTTTTCCGTAATACAAGTGAAGAGGTTAAAGCTCTCTTTATTCAACACATAACTGATCCTTTTAATGGTGATTTACACAGTTTTGTTTGGGTATAAATGTTTTTTTTCTTTGCTTGAATATACACGAGTGGGTCAACTCCCGTTGACATTGATTGTACGGGGGAGGATGAGCAATTTCATGGCGTGAGAGTTTTTGTTCTTGGTGAATCTTCCCTTTGTTCTTTCACGCGTAAACTGGGTGTAACGACACTTGGAAAAAGTGCTTAAAATGAGAGTAATTGTTTTTGAAATACCTATCCCTTAATAATATAATGACCTTTTATATTTTTTAATTAAATTAATTAAATATTTTAATATTCTTAAGGATTAAACCCAAACGTTGTTGCTCCTAATTTTCCGGTTTCTTGTACTATACCGGTGTAGAAATTTTTAAAAATTGTTTTATTTACTGTTTAATTTTTTTTAAATTCGTCTGGAAGATGTTATATGAAACCCTAATTGTTTTAGAAAGCAAAACAAATAATTGTTGGATAATCACTTTTATTGGAAATCAGGCTCATTCCGAGCGCCCGGGGATACTGAAAATGTTTTAATAATGGTCTTGTGCAAAAGAATGGTACAAAAATTTCCAAGTATAGGCTTGGGAGCAAAAACAAGGGAAAACACCTGAAAAGGGGAAGAAGGATCCAAGGAGCTGAAAGCATTTCATAAATGATTATTTGTGGTTTTTTCTTCTGGGATTCGCTTTCAAATCTGGTAGAATTCCATTCTTCCAGGTAATAAAACATACTATGTACTTAGGTACATAAATATTATATATATGTACATAAAGCCACATACACATATGTATACTTAAATATGCTGATAGCGAGCACTTTTGTGTATTGTTCCTATTTTTATTAGCTCGTAATATGTATTGCCAAATATGTGCAAAAAGTGATAGTCAGTTGTGGAGGAGATTAAATAATTCTACCACCATTTCAAGCGTCGTTGGGATTTGAATGAAAGCCTTGTGAAATTGTGATTTGCCCTGGTTTTCCGTACAATAAGTATACCATGCGGGATCTTTTTCAGGAAATTAATGACTGTTGCGGAAATAAGTGAGAGTTTTTGACAAATAAAGCGTTTTCAAAGATTTCCTTGTGCAAAAATCCCTGTCTCTTCAAATTTTAACACACAAAAGCGAAAGATAGCACATTTTACATGTTTATAGATATCACATAAGACTCTCATACACAGGTGGTAATTGCATATCAATATTATGTATGTATGTATATACACAGCTGTATACTTGTATGTTGATTGTTACACGGTTACTCAAATAAACATCATTGCATTGTTATCATGCTGTGGTTTTGAATTGGAGAATCTTCCCTTGTTCGCTTGTTTGCGGCATTTAAAAACTATTGACGACCACACTTTGGGACAATGCAAAATTTGCATTTAATAAATGCATTTTTATAGCAAATTATACATTATACATAATCCAATAATAAATGCACACATTTGCATTATAATTTCATACAAATAAGACAGACAATACGAATGAAAATTAAATTACTAATTACATTTGTACGAAATGGCCGTATCCTTTATTTTATAATAAATATGTACAAAATTGTAAGGTGCATATTTATAGCGAGAAAGTGACGATTAATATTTGCCTATACATACATATTTGCTCTGCGTGTCTGCCTAGAACATCAGTTGTAGAAGGTACATACATATAGGTAAAATCACATATTTTGCGTAAAATTAAATGGTTATCCAACAAAAAACATATCATTCTGCAACAATATGCCAAATTGTGAGTTTTCCCGCGCCAAGTTAAAAATTGAAAATGTGAGATGGTTATTTAATTACTTTTGTGTACTCGCTGTGGTTTCTTATTCTATATGTGCATTGTTTAGTTCTGATAAATAAATTTGTTTGCCTGCAGGTATAGGGACAAATTACAGCAGAGTCTCTTTACAACAACTCCGAAGGGATGTGCGGAAAATATTGTTACAGAGAAATGTTGTTATATAGAACATCAAATATAAACCTAACATTTACGAAGGGCTGGAAAAATAATGTTGTTACAGAGAAATGTTGTTATAAAGAGATTTGTTATATATGTAGACTCCACTGTATTAATTTGCACGCCAGTTACTAAAATGCATTTTTCTGCACAAACGTCCGTGGCCTAATATGTGCAACTGTACCAATGCCAGCGAGTGTTGCTTCCCCAGCCGGACTGCCAAGCCCTTATACGGATATAATTGCACTTGGATAGAAGGTCCTTGCAAATATTTTATATTTTAAAAATTGATCCTAATTTTGTTGTGCTTATATTCTAGTTGTAAATAATTAATTTAACTTACAATTAGACTGTTATAGTTCAACTACATACTAATACATATAAAAATTTTACTCGTTTTGATTTATCCCCGTTATGGCGTATTGCCATCACTTATGTGTCATGGTTGCTCACTTTTAAATTGTTTGTTTAGGTGCTATTAACTCAGAGTTTCAGCTGTTCCCACATTTATTTAGCAATTTATTGCTTTTTCAATTGGCTCTGAAAGCATTTGCCAGTCAATTGCAACCACGCAAGCCAGAGCACTATTTCCATATAAAATCTGGGACTTCTGGGGTAATGCTGACAATTTTTCAAAAGGAATAAAAACAACCATCCTTTTTTCTTCTTTATTATCCATATAACACTTCTCTTCCACCTGCATTTGTTTACATATATTGCTTGTCGTTCCTCTGTCACATTTCTGCATGCACCACCAGGGATTGCGTGAGTAAGGACACACAATGGCAATTGAATAAATGATTTAATGTATACATATACTATATAGATTGCCTAAAAAAATGATTGAACCTCTCTTTCCTTTCGCGATTTTCCCGTTTAATCAAATGGCAATTACGTAATTACGAACAATGATACACGGTAGAACAATTTCCTTTTCGGCAATTTACGAATGATTGTGTTTTTTTTATTCCATCATTTTCTCGATTTGTTTCGAAATAGAGTGTGTATAGAGGGGATGAAATAAGAGGAAAACATTTTTTGGAAGTAAATAACATTGTCTTCAATATAAAAAACAGGGAAACATGGCAAAAAAATGTGGTAAGGAGCCTGTTGGAAGGATGAAAAAAGGAAATTAAATAATAACAAATAATGATAGCAGTCCTGGCTCGCTTTTAAGCACGTTTCACAATCAGATCTCCTTTCTTGAGCTTCAGAGTGGCACTTTGTCCCTTGGCAACGTAGTCATCCACATCCAGGAAGACATCCCCCACCTCATCATCCCGGCGATTGTCATCCTGATCCAGGACCTGGAAGTGCCATCTTTGCTTCTTCCCCCGGATGTACTGGAATTCGAAGGTTTCGGGGAAGTTGGGATTCTCGCTGTCGCTGATTGGGGCCGTTCGTCCAAATTGAGACTCCAGCCTGGTCACATCGTCCGTGTAAAAGGCCTTGATGTAGGGATCCGTCGTCCCGATGATGTCCAAGTCATCCAGGCCACGGGCGGAGAGCTGGAATTTGAGGGTCTCGGGGAGGATTGGGACGGCAATGATGGGATTGTTGGGGTTCCCGCCGATCAGCACCGGGTTTTGTTGCTTATTTTGAACGGCCAAGGGCTGTTGAGGCTGTTGGGGTCCTTGAACCACTGCCGGCACAATATTTCCTCCTTGACTCAAGTACACCTGAGGGGCTTGGGTAACTGGGTCCACGGTTTGGATGGTTAGCATCCTGTAAATACATTTTTAATTGAAATTAGCGCGGGAAATGGTATCATTTAATAATTTCTATATTTACGCTATATTCGCGGGAAAATGACAAAACTTTTTTGGATGGAAATTGGCCTTTTGCTGGATTGAAATTTGTCTTTTTTGGATTGAAATTTGTCTTTTGCAGGATGGAAATGTGTTTTTGCTGGATGGAAATTTCTTTTTTGCCGGGTGGAGATTTATTTTTGCTGGATTGAAATTTTTGAAATTTGTCTTTTCGTGGCTAGAAATGTGTTTTTTGCTGGATGAAATGTTTTTGCTTTTAACGTACCCTTTTTTGACGAGATTGACAGAGTACTGCTGATGACGATCCACGTAGTCATCGACTTGGACCCAGGCTCGACCAACGGTGTCATCCTCCCGGAGGTTGTCATGGTCCTTGACCTTGAACAACCAACGTTGACCTTTGGAACGGTCGTAGTCAAATTCGAAGACGTCCCCCCAATTGGGGTTCTCCGTGTCACTGAGGGTCGCGCTCCGCCCGAACTTTCTCTCCTTGTCCGAAGAGCCTTCCGTGTAGTAAAGCTCGACGTACGGGTCGGTGGTGCCGAGATCGTCCTTGTCCGCTAGGCCCCTAAGTTTTTTTTAAAAAAATTCCAAATATTATTACAAGTGACAATTTGTAGGGTAAAGTACGAAATAAATTTTAAATTCATGATGAAATTCATTTGAGTAATAAAAGTGTTTCCGGTCGGAATAGAAGGCAATAATCCCTGGATGAGAGGGCAAAACGGGATAATTTGATTGGCTATTGTCTGGTCTATTATAATTGATTTTTAGTCCGACATATTTTGATTGATCAAACAAGACCATGTACGATATACATAAATTTTTCGATTCGTAATTAAATTAAATTCATAAAATGTTTGTACAATTTCTGTACGCTCGCAAAATGATTTTTGTGCAAATTAATTTGGCCTATTCCAAATTTAACAATTGAAAATAATAAAACAAATTTGCAACAAATGTACGATCTCATATTTTAAATTAGAAGAACTATTTGTAGAATTGCTGTATGTAAATTGATAAAATGGCAAAAGCGAACTTACTTGGCGGAAACCTTGAAGCGAAGTTTTTGCTTCTGAATGGGTTGAGCATCAGCCAAAAGCATAGCTGATGCGACGATGACCACGACAAATTTCAACATTTTTCGACACTGTCTAATTTTTGGAAATGCTGGCGGTCAACAAATTTTGTATAGTTCAAAAGAAAGAGCGATGCTCAAGAAATCACCGCCAGTTGCCAACTGAGACCCAGCTCCTTCTGGCCAAGCTATTAAGTAAGTTTTGCGGTTGGTCATTGCCTGCGTAACAAGTCATAAGAAAAAAAAAAGATTTGTATATTTAAAAACAAAAAAAAAAACTCCAAGGTTGACACACGTCTTTTAATAATTTTTAAACACATGCAAATTTCTTCCTAAACAGGTTTCGTCCAAATAGGTATTACGTCAAAAAACAGATTAATTATTGCAATAGACTTTTTTTTCTTCAACAAGACGAAGATGAGTGATGTTGAACAGAAGGAAGAAAAAAAAACTTGTACCTCTTACCTGTAAAAAGTTGTTAAGCACTTTTAAAATATGCTTTAGTTTGGTACAAGTATTTTATGCGCTTTTCTGGGAAGTAACAAGCCAATTTTTTTTGTAAAGGACGGCTGTTAACAACAATAATTATTTTGTTTACAGCATTAAAAGTGGTATTTACGGATTATATGTCAAATAACCCTTGGTGGAAACTTTTGGGTGATAAAAATATTATAATAAAATTTAATGTAATAACATACATATATGTATGCAGGTCTTCCTTTCGGATTACCATTCAAGGAAAGGAATTTTACTCTTTAACAGCGACACTCAATGTCCTGGATGTGCTACACACAATGAAGCAAAATAATTTGTCCAAAGCGTGTGAACTTGATGGAGATCATTTCTTGGAATTTATGCGTTTTCCAGGGATTTTTTATCGCATTTCCGACTGCCAGCCCAAAAAATACATAGAGCAAGTACAACAACTTATTATTTTGTCTCTTTTTACGCAATTTTCCCGGAAGAACCTTAATTTGTAAATGGATGTAAGTATACAGGGGTCCCAAAAAATCATGTGCAACCCCCTTAGAGCCCTGAATCGACAATATAAGACAATTTTAAAAGCGCATGTGTTTATAGAGGTTTATTGTGGATCTAGGAAAACCTAATAAGTATATAATATATTTTCCCCCAAACCCACCAATACTGACCAATTGCTAGTTTTCTGATCCACCTTCAAAAATAATCATTTCCGACAAAATAGCTATTTGATGCCTTCTCCGAAATCCTTATTCAGATCGGACAGGATCGATCAAGTTACAGTGGAGTCTCTCTATAACAAGTCTCTTTATAAAAACATTTCTCTGTAACAATATTATTTTTCCAGCCCTTCGTACATGTAAGGTACATATTTGATGTTCTATATAACAACATTTCCCTGTAACAATATTTTTTGCCCTTCCCTTCAGAGTTGTTACGTGGACACTGCACTGTTATACATGCACTGTTGTATGGAGATTTTTCCACGCCAATTTCAAAATTGAGCATTTTTGAGCAAAATATTTGATTCTGACAATGTTGCTACTGACAAAAATAAATTCTGGAAGGGAATACTTGTTTTGAGGGGATCATCTGGATAGGAAAAAGAGGGATAGAATTTATTTTATGCAGAAGTAGCAGAAGATAAGGACTTCCCCGACTGTGTCCTTGCTGGTGGTCGTGGACTTTCGCCAAAAAATATTGCAAATTTGCACGACTCCTGTGTCTGGACGTTTGCATTGATTTGCTCATTTAGAAATTGCATAATTATATGCTATATGTATTTATGTTGACACTTGCGCACCTACATACAGGCGATACATATACAGTGGAGTCTCTATATAACAACTCTGAAGGGAAGGGCGAAAAACATTGTTACAGGGAAATGTTGTTATATAGAACGTCAAATATACACCTTACATGCACGAAGGGCTTTAAAAATAATATATTTACAGATAAATGTTGTTATAAAGACACTTGTTATAGAGAGACTCCACTGTATAGGTAATTAATTAATAAAGCTGATTTTTTAAAATTCTTGTTCACGTCATTTTGTTCTAATGGCTACTTGCCTTTTTTTTCAGTGGACGAATTTCGTGGAATAAAATAATTCATTTTTTATGATTTGTACATAATTTTTAATACGGCCGTCACAGTTTTTTTTTTTTGCTAGATAATTGCGCGTATTGGCTGTTGGACACGTGCATACTGCAATATGGTCATCCTTTTAACTTTTGCCTTGAGTGTGGTTCCCTTTTGGATGGATCTGATTGCAGAGACAGCCGGCGAGTGTTTCCTATGAAGAAGGTTAATCAAGGGAAAGAAACTTGATTTGGCCTACGTCAAGCTATTAATTATCTTTCATTCCATTTCTCTCTCGTTACCCCTTGGTGCTGGAGACCCATCTTTAGCCAAAGTAACAGCCATGGTAAACAATTGGAATGGGACACAAACAGGTTAGCAAAATTGCTTTGCAGCACATTTTTTTAAATTATAAATCTCCCCCCGTTTGATACGACTCACCTTCACCGGGTTTATTTTTGCAGATCAAATGGAACTACTGGAAGTTACACAATTGTTGAATGCATATGAATATCCCTCGCGGGGAATCGTGTTCATTACTGATGCAGGAGAAGGAGGATGACGTGTGAGCTGGAATGGTTGAAAGAGCATTGAGATAATGCTTCAAAAATACATAAGTAAAAATTTCTCCAAGCATTCGTTTACACATGAAATGTATAATTACATATGTATCTACTATGAGGTGAAACTGGTTATTTTAAAAATAAAATTCCCTTCTACATGCACGCAGGAAAAGCTCGCTGACGAGCGTAGCTAGCTCTTGAACAGCCAATAATTACAATTTTTTAACCATTTAAATTAATTTGGGAAGCAACTTACCATTTAAGATTTGTCATACGTTTAACTTTTGCACATATGTATATGCACATAACATAATGTATATAATATGTATGTACAAAAAAATATATACAGCTGGAGGTAACTGTGCTCATCAGCAATAATTAATTTTTTTTTATGTAGAAATGTCACAATGCTGTCAACCGATGTTACCGTACAGTTCTCCCTCCTGTTAAAAATGAGTCATTCAACCCTAATTGTCTCATCCTGACTTCAAAAAGGTTCACACTAAATTATGCGCATATTTTTCCCCTATACTTATGTATATACAGGAAGACTCCAATGAATTGCCTTGATAATGCCTTTAAACCAAACGGGCGAAATGCTTAGGAAACTTTTCAAGATACATATACAGTTGACTCTCTCTGTAACAGCACCCTATCTGCACCAGCAAAAGTGCTCTTATAACGAACTGCTGGTATAGAGAATTAGTTAAAAAAATATTAAAATTAATTAATTAAGTGTATTTTCAGGCATAACTTTGATAATTTTCCGAATTCTAACAATATTTACACAATTGGGCGTCAATATTTACGTTTTAGTGAGAAAAGAATAAAATTGTGCTGGTATTGAGTTCCGGTGCTTTTATAGAGAAAACTTTAATGTTGAAGGGATACCTGACTTACGCGCTAATGCTCTTATAAGAAAAAAGTGCTGTTATATGGAGTGCTCTTACATAGCGAGCGCAATTTACATGTTAAAGCTGTAGGGGGGATTCAGCACTGCTGTTATAGACTAAGTGCTCTTATAGGGAGGGCCGGTATAGGGAGAGTCGACTGTATACATATAAGTTATGACATTACATAAAATCATGGGGCAAAATTTCCACTTGAACCGTTTTGCAACAATACGATTCGCATCAAAACCGTTTGTGCCCATTTGGCAAAGTTTTCAGACGAAATGGAAAAGTATTTCCTTCCCATAATGAATTCTAATGGAGCAAATATATGAACCTGTATTTTTTGGTATTATGTACATGAGAATTCCTGTCATCTTCCACCGACAAACGCCGGAAAATTTTTAAACACGGAAAATAAATTTTGTAACTTCTTGTCTAACCGGGATATGTATGACTTTTGTTCTTATTGTTATATTAGCGATAAAAGCCTGCACGAAAATCCAGTTTGAGTTTTTTGATACATTTGAATCCGCTGCAAGAGAGCAACGTTCAAAGTAATCCAAAAATAATCGAAAAAATTAGCAGCTGTTATATGGTGCATTATTCAATTTTAATAATATATTTCTTACAAGTTTGATTACACACGACAGCAATCCTGCCCTTATATTATTATTGAATAATTTGTAATTAATCAATGTATGTATATATTCATGACATCAAAATTTCTCCATGAGCCAACACAAGAAAGGTCTAAAAGGCTTATGAGCTGCCAGGAGGGGATGAACGGGAAGTGGTTGAAAATAAGCGGATGGATCCATTGTGGGAGAGGTCCATTTCGACCCAAATTCCTCATAGAAGTTGCAATTGGGTAATTCGAAGCTTGGAGGGACAGGCATGCCCAGGGCATTTCCAGATGACACCGGAGAATGTCTGGACCAATTAGGCCCAAGACATGTGCTGGCCCCGGAAGTGCTATTAAACATATTCCTAGAGCCCTTCCCACCTCCGTCCTTCATTTCATTCCCATGAATGGCGCATCCAGAGGAGGATTCCCCAAAATTCGTTGATGGCCCCTTGGAAGGTTTCATGTCGAAAGTGGAGGCGTCAGAGATGCTATTGAAGCATTTCTCCGCATTGTTGAAACCCGGAAACTGCCCGGCGAGCTTCCCACCTCTCCTCTCTTTATTGCTGGTTGGATGTGGAGTCAGTAAATGCCCGTTATTCTGCCAGCTCACGGGCTTTTGAACTCTTAAGGGGTCATTTTTCCCCCCAAAGTCCCCATGGATAACGCAGGAGCTATTGGAAAGGATTTCTGGATTGGATGTCCCCCCATGCAAGCCGTTGTCCTCCGCCTCAGGAT
Source organism: Disparrhopalites patrizii (assembly GCA_034698585.1). Taxonomy (NCBI): domain Eukaryota; kingdom Metazoa; phylum Arthropoda; class Collembola; order Symphypleona; family Sminthuridae; genus Disparrhopalites; species Disparrhopalites patrizii. Next base: position 12,311 of record JAQGBT010002553.1, on the reverse strand, counting down.
TTTGTGGGAAGGAAAAGGTGGATGATTTCCCGAAGTAGGTCGAATGTAAGTCCGCGGCATATTCCGCCGTCGTCTGTCCATGATCTTGACAATCTTCCAGCCATTGGGCCACTTTGTAGGGGTCGGTGATATAGGAATTATTCCCGGGGTCAGGGAGGTCATTCGGGGCCTCAAAACCAGAGTCTTTATCTGCCGGGCACAAATGTTCGGGGAATTCCTCTTCCGCCGACTCCGGAGATTCTTCTCCGGTGACATCTCCGTAAAATCCCTCCGGGACTTCCTCCCAAGGGTATTCATCCAAATCATATGCCCTCGGGGATTCCGGTTGTTCAACTGGCCGATCTGGCACTTCGCTTGGAGACGCTTGGGTCCAAGGGTATTCATCCAGATCAAATGCCCTTGGGGATTCTTTTGGTTGCATTGGTCGATCTGGTCCATTTTTTGGGGACACCGAACCCCATGGGTTTTCATCCCGGTCATATGCCCTTGGGGATTCCGGTGATTTCATTGACCGATCTGGTCGTTCTTTTGGGGACATCGGACCCCACGGGTTTTCTTCCAGGTCATATGCCCTTGGGGACTCCGGTGATTTTATTGACCGATTCGGTCGCCCTTTTGGGGACATCTGGGCCTGTTTGTCCCGATTTGGTTCCGCGTCATAGTGTTTCTCATTCTCTGCCAAAAAGTGTAGGAAAGTCCCTTTGGAATGTTGACTGGGCTCAGCAGGCTTTGCGCAGGTGCAAACGAAATTTGATCCAGGCTTGGAAGGGACTTTGGTCTGGCTGCCAGCAGCTGGACTTCGATTTGGAGATGGTTTTCGATTTGGAGCTGGATTTGGAGTTGGAGCTGGATTTCGATTTGGAGCTGGATTTCGATTTGGAGCTGGACTTCGATTTGGAGCGGGATTTCGATTCGGTGCTGGACTTCGATTTGGAGCTGGATTATTTCGATTTGGAGCGGGATTTCGATTCGGAGCTGGACTTCGATTTGGAGCTGCTTTTGGATTCGGAACTGTATTTAGATTCGACGCTGGTTTTCGATTCGGAGCTGGACTTCGATTTGGAGCTGGTTTTGGATTCGGAGCTGCATTTCGATTTGGAGCTGGACTTCGATTTGGAGCTGGCGGATTTTTAGCTGCTTTAGACGGCAAGTCCTTTGCAGAATTTGACCTATCTGCTGGACATCGCATGTAGGAAAAATCACTTACTCCAGGAGATTTCGGTTTTCCGCGCTCTTCCTTCGACCCCCCAACGGCATGCGGGAGGGATAGCTGCTTGGACAATTGACTTTTTGTGTCTGCTTTTCTATTACACTTTTGCTGTTCCTCTCCGAGGGCTGTCTTCCCTTTCTGCATCTTACTTGCTCCCTGCGACAATGGGCCATTGTAGTCTGCGAGAGGACTTTTGGCATTACTGTTACATTTGGGTAAATTCGGGGATTTGGGCATAAGCCCGCAGATATCCGGGGATGAATTGTTTCGGGAGTCATTGGAAATCTTCAGGTCTTTCAAGTCATATTTGTACTTTGTGGGTTCCGCCAGAAAACTATCGCTGGAGTAGTCCGTTTCGGAATCTGACAATTTAATTTTGTAATCTTCTGATCCGGACATTTTATTGGTGCTTGAGCGCTGCGCGGGGCAGGCGACGTAAGAGAAAACACTTCCAATGCCGGATGAGCCGTTTCTAGGACGAAGGAGGGCGTCCAAGCTGTCCCCAGACGGAGAGCCGAAGAGCGGACATTCAAATTCATCGGAAATGTCTTCCACGAGGTCTCTCTCCGGATTTGAAGGACGATGTGCGGGATTGGAGAGGTGGGGACTGTCGGGAGGGGAAGAGATCTTATATTTCGTGGGAACGTTATCCTTATTTTTGGCCTTTTCATTCAATTTTTCCTTCTCCGGGATCATGCGGGGAAGATTATTAGGACTTTCACGAGGACGTTTCCTCTCGTCGGGGTCATTTCGGGAGTCACAAATGTTTCGGTTCACATCTAGCTCCAAGTCGTGAGATCTTTTGGATCTGTTGAACATACGAATGGAATAATTGTGTAAGTTCTTTACGTGGCAACTAAAGATAACATGTGATAACATTCTTAATGTGTACATTTACATACATTTTAATGGGGCAAACCAGAAGCAATAAAATCATGGAAATTACTACTTTGTTTTAGACCAATTTCCACGCAAAAAGAAGACACAAATATCATAATTAGAGAAAACGAATTATAACCATTTTCAAAATCCCAAACCAAATGGGATAAAAAGAGATAATTTTCAACAGAGATGGCCAAAATAATTACATTAGTTCAAAATGCTAATTACAAAATACAAATATACTCGAAAGCTTTAACTACAAACTATCAATTACATTTAGCTGATCCACGTAAGTATTAAATTAAAAATTACGCCTGTATTTTATGTCGACCACAAAATACATCTGTATAGCTAGTAATGTATTTAAATACGTATTTTAATTACTAATAATTGTATTTAAAGTGCGTGTTTGAAATAAAAAATACAAATACATAAATGGATTTAAAATACGTATTTAAAAAACAAAATGCAAATAAATGGATTTAAAATAAGTTTAATATGCGTTCATTTGTATATTAGAACACGATCAACAAATTCTATTTTGCCTTGGTGCTCTTTTAAATTATAAAATACAGCAAAATACATACTTCCAAAAATAGTCGTATGTTTAAAAATACAAATTACTAAATACATGTAGAAAATATCTGTATTTGAAAATGTAATTACAAAATATAAAAATGTATTTTAAATACAATGTGTTTTGGCCACCTCTGATTTTCAACAAATCTTGTAAAATAGCTGAATTTTAAATAATCATAGGAACGAAAATATAGAAAAATTCTTTGCTTTAAAGCCCGAAATCACCGCATTTTCTTTAAAATCAAGCAAAAAATAGATTGAAGGTTTACAAGTCACCATATCTTGATAAATTGCATAATCCGACAATAAAGCATACTTCTTTCGTAACAAAACGTAAAGGATGGCTTGCCCTGCATAAGCAATATACGGTTGCTAAATTATGAATAGATTTTGCGTGAAGCAAAATTAAAACAAAATTAAAATTAATTAGTTGTACTCATAAACACACAGTACTTGCTAAAGCGAGATAATTCCTGGTACGGGAAAACTCGATTCCAACGCAAACATTCCTGGAACACATGTTCCGCCATGCTTTTGGGACGAAAATGACTCGTTCCCCGGCACACACGCTGAATGTCATCCCACATCACGGTCATGATTTCTTTTGTATTCCCTTCTGAACTCTGAAAAGAAGGGAAATACAAATGTCTAAATTAATTAAATCAAGGCGCAAATGAATTAAATCCTGGTCCTGGATTAATTAATTTTAAAAAATTACGGATATAATAATAGTGTTTGAATCCAATTTTGAATAATTCGTCTACAACATGCAATTAAAGTCAATTAAAACTTAGCATGAACTCACGATAGTAGAATCTAACCAGCAGCAGCTTTCATCAGAACTTTGGAAGAATCCTCCTCCGGGAAAATCTTCGTTGTCAAGCTGCCCCAGATCAGTGTCATCCGCAATCGTGTCTGCTGGTTTGGACGGAACTTTCTTCTTATTTCCACTTTCAGAGCTGATGTCACTCGTCCCACTATCACCACCCAGGACATCCGACGGAGCTACCGCCGTATTCCACCAATCACAGTCATCCTGGGTCTCGTCCTCAGTCTCGTCGAAAAAGTCAATGGGGTGAGAATAGGTTTTCTTATTCACCAAATTCATAATGTATTTCTCAGCCGAATTCTCTTTCCCTGTCACTCCTTTTTCCATTTTCTGCCAAAGCTATAGGTTGTTCCACAATTTCTTGTTGAACAATAGTTGACGAATGACCAGAATGACTGAGACGTACAAGCCAGGAGAAAAAGTAGGGGTTCTTGCCCTACCACAGATTTTGTTGAAATAAATCCACGGAGATGACAAATGGCCACTGCCGAGTAAAATACTGGAGAAGCTGGAGGACTTCCAATCACTCGGACGGCGTCTTCTGGAACACCAACAGGCAACTGATTGTGAGCTAGTACAAATCATAGTTCTTGAGTTTGTTTGTGTTTTTACTTATGTCCATACAGACGAAATTAAAACAATGTTCCGTATGAACCATTTATGTACCTTGTAGCCAGAAGTTACTCTATTGGCATCGGAACTATTGTGCACACAATTACTAGTACATACTACGCACAATCTGTGGAATCTCATTTCAAAGCGTTAATCGACTATTAGTAATTTCACTTAAGCAATTTTATTTAAGCAATTTTATTTAAGCCATTTTATTTAAGCCATTTTGTTCAACTGTTTTTTTTACAATTTTTTATCCTCCGCTGTGGTTTAAGTAAGAAATTTTGAAGAAAGGATTCTAATATGTAGCATTATACAGTCGACTCTCGCTATAACAGCACCCTATAAAGCAACAAATTTCGCTTGTTAAAGCGAAAAACTGTTATAGCGAACAGAAATGTCTATGGTAGCAATTGGAGAAAGTTTTTGAGGGGAGCAATTTTTGCTGCTGCTATAGCGAGAGTACTGTTATAAAGGGGACTGTTATAGAGAGAGTCGACTGTAAACTGTAAAAACAACAAAATATTTATTAAATTTCACCTCTGTGATTTCATATTACGATTTTTTTAAACATACTACCGATCACACATGTGGCCATTTACATGTAATTGTGACCACTCCCATCTTCAGTTTTGGTAAGCATTTATAATTATGAAAACAAAATTACTGTAAGTAATTACCTAATTACAGTCTTAATTACAGTTTTAATGTTGGGTTATCTTGTGAGTCTAGTTGAATAATTCTACAAAGCTGAGAAAAATAATAAGAAATGAATCAGGTTAAGTAAATACTTGAATGGTCCCTGAAAAACTTTGATTTTTTTTTACAATTTAATAAATTTGCCGGCCATAATTAATGAATAATAACATAGATAGACGCTATAGTGTTCTTGATTTTACATTTATTTCTGTCATTACGCGTATTGTTCTTGCTTAAATTGGTGGGTGGCCACAATTACTCAGATTCCCACAATTACAAGCTTTACCCTAGAGTAAATCAGCCGATATTACAATTTTAAATGCCGGAAAAAATGCTAAAATACGGGTTGCAGGATAATGAGTCATCCGGTACGTGGCACATGTTTTTCCTTCATGGCACGACCTCCTATACACCCACTCACCTTTGCTGGCAGATAAGCCGTCAATCAATAGTCCTCTGAACAACATAAATATGTACACACAAAGAATTTTTACAGACAGGACTGTAAAAGAAATCATGACCCTATTACCTGTAACATTGACCTCGGCTTTACGAGCCTCATAAACTTATTGTCGTGTGGGCACTCCGGAGAAACTCTCGTTTGTGGACAGCATATCTGATCACATTATGAGACCTTTACCGGGAGGGCAATGCCGTTTTACAAGGATTCAACTTTCCCCATATAAAATGCATATATCGAAATTCATCCAATTCATGATTTCGTTCTTATACAAAATCTATGAAGACCTTTCAGGTATATGTATCCAGACGCAACAGAGCCTCCATATAGATGTTAATAGTTTTACTTGACGGCTAAAGCATTTGTCCCAAGGTATTTTAAATGAAAAATGTATAAAGAAAGCCGACCTCGTGCCATTTTCGTTGAAAAATCCTAGTAAATATATGTACATCTTTCGCAATATGTGATAATATGTAACACGTTCAATAACACGAAATAATTCTTCAGTGCAACCACGTTTGTATGGGTTTTTATGCTTTTATTTTTTGATTTCTCTCAATTGTTCATCAATACATACGATCATATTGATCCGTGCATAAACCACATGTTGTCATTATATGGCCAAACACTCCCGATAAAATACTCTCGAGCAAATATAGCTCATCTATTCCAACAGTCTCATCTCATCTCCAGTGCAAAATATGTATATATAAGCGAAATTTGACAATTTGGATCTCCAATATTGTTGGTTATTTTTTCAAAAACAAATTTTGTTTTGAGAAGAAATTTTTTTTTGTAGATTTTTTTAAACAATTAAAACTGTTTTGAGGTGACACCTTTTTCTTTTCTTATTTTATTACTGCCACAGGTGTACTTAGGCAGAGGCGGGGCAAGGGCTGCCGACGCCGGCGCAGTTCCCATCACGCACAATGTAAGCCTTGAACATATCTTGGGGTCCAAGGTTGGTGCAGGAGGCATCGGGGCCGGTGAAATCGTCACTCTTGCGGTCATTGAAGTTTCCGCACACTCCGCAGTTGGTCTCGCGGTATCTGGACCCGGCCGTGACGGTCACGTAGTGTCCGGTGTAGCGGATATGGAGACCCAAGGGAGTGGAGGAGATGAACACGTTGTTCTCATCCAAGCGGTAGATCCTGAAATGCCACCAAAAACACATTAATATTGCTCTTTATTATGGCGATGGATTCATGTATTATGCAGAAATACGTAGAAATACGAAGAAATGCGCAGAAATACGAAGAATTGCCCAGAAATACGAAGAAATGCGCAGAAATACGAAGAAATGCGTAGAAATACGCAAATACGTAAATATGCGCAGAAAAGGGCAGAAATACCGAAATATGCGCAGAAAAGAGTATAAATACGTAAATATGCGCAGAAAGGGGTAGAAATACGTAAATATGCTCAGAAAAGCGCAGAAATACGTAAATACGCGCAGAAAAGAGTAGAAATACGTAAATATGCGCAGAAAAGAGTAGAAATACGTAAATATGCGCAGAAAAGAGTATAAATACGTAAATATGCGCAGAAAAGAGTAGAAATACGCAGAAATCCGCAGACATGCGTCTGACAAATGTCTGAAACGAGTATGAAAGGAAGGCAGACGAGGCTTACTTGAAGATCTTCTTCTCATTCAAATGGTAGACCTCATCGCCCAAAGGCACCTCAGTGCCATCAACGACGGCCTTGGTGGTGTCGGACAATTCGATCTTGGAGCGAGCGAGTTGGATGGTGACGGCGATGCGATCGGCGGCGATCTTGCGGGCATAGACGGCATAGCGGGGAGTGGGACCACAGTCTCCGGAGACGAGAGTATCGCACTCGGAGAGGTCGGCGGTGTAGGTGGCATTGTCAAAGGTTTGGACGGCGCCGGGGGTGACGTCACAGTAGGCGTACACTCCCAATTTGAGACTCGTGACGAGGAAGGGGTTGAAGCGGGTGGAAACGGGGTTGATGAGCTTCATGGGCAGACCATCCAAATCAATGTCGTGGTAGTGCTCTTGTTGACCTTGGGAGCCATGCCAGTGGACATCGGCCTTGGCATCACCGTGATCGAAGTTGGCGTCAACCTTGATTTCACCTTGGATGAGGTCGCCATCGGTGGTTCCGTGATGGGCGGCATGGTCATCGATGGCTTTCACGGACTCCTCGGGAACCCAGTAGGGGAGGAGGACGGTGGCGATCACGGCTCCGGGGTAGCGCCATCTGGAAGGAGACAAACGGGAGGAATTAATTACATGTTCTTGGTCACTACAAATAGTATATGAAGTTTAAATGGGAACTGAAATTTCTCTATTCAGCTTTACTAATTTAAACAGAAAATTACTTAAAATGGCGGAATCAATAATTTCCAAATTTTATATCGATGTAATTTCTGCTTAAAATACAGAACGGATACACGTTCAATAGGACAAGTTGTAACTATACTGTCATATAAATTTGCCGCTAAAAGCGAACCAGAAACATTAACACTAACATAAGCAACTTTTTGTTTAAAATGAAAACAAACGCTGCACCGTGTATTTTTGAAAATTAATCGCCGGAATATAGCATAATTCGGAGCAAATTTTGTATAAAATCGTAAAAAAAATTTTAAATCAAAGTAAAATTGGTTTAGAATCGGAGCACAATTTGTTTAAAATATGTTTGCTAAAATAAAATTTGCTTATAAATCAAAGTAAAATTTGTTTAAAATATGTTTGCTAAAATAAAATTTGCTTACAAATCGAAGCAAAATTTGTTTAAAATCGTAAAAATGTGTTTAAAATCGTAAAAATGTGTTTAAAATCGTAAAAGTTTGTTTAAAACAAAGTAAAATTATTTTAGAATCGGAGCACAATTTGTTTAAAATATGTTTGCTAAAATAAAATGTGCTTATAAATCGAAGCAAAATTTGTTTAAATCAGAGTAAAATTTGTTTAAAACGAAGCAAAATTTGTTTAAAACGAAGCAAAATTTGTTTAAAACGAAGCAAAGTTTGTTTAATATCGTAAAAAATCAAGTTTAAATCCAGTAAAATTCGTGAAAAACCGAAGTAAAATTAAAATCGTAAAACCTCAAGTTTAAATGAAGTAAAATTTGTTAAAAACCGAAGTCAAATTTGCATCCAATCGCAACAAAATTTGCTCAAAAAGGGAGTCGAATTTTGTTCAGAAGGGAACAAAAATTTGTTTAAAACAGAATAAAAATTTGTTGAAATCGAAAAAAATGAGAGCGACGTAAAATTTGTTTTGAGAATCGAACCTAAATCAAATGTGAATATGACTAAAAGTACCTCTGGCGAGCCTCGGGTCGGACACGGTAAGTGAGGGTGAGGTTAGCCTCACGGAGCTTGGTCTGTTCAAAAGCGGCGACGGCGCAAGCCTCCGTGGCGGGCACCAAAGGTCCAGGATAGCGTCCGCTGGCTCTCTGCTCACGGCATTGCTTGTAGGGATAATGATCAGAGGAGGCCTCCTCAATTTGTCCGGGGCTACGACGGGACTTGCGAGTGTACTTGATGCTGGGGGAGGTGGCCGGGTCGGGGCAAGAGCCTTCCTTCCCATCCTTGCTGTCCTTGCCATAGACGACGGTGATAGTACGTTCAGCCGTGGGCTCATTCTCTCCTTCGTAAGAGAACCAATCCGTGGGCTTGTTGAAGACGGTGGACACATCCACGCAGGCAACTCCGCTCTTGTCCAAGATCTCATCCTTCACTCCGACCTTCACACGGAGATCCCTCTTGTACAGTCCCGTCGTTTGGAAGTTGACGTTCACGTCAAAGGCCCGAGTTTTGGGTTGAGCTCCTTCATAGACCATTTTGATGGCGGATTTGGCGGAGAGCTTGGTTCCGAGCTTCTTGTTGGGGTCCGATTGGTACTTGGCCTTGATTTGACCTTCGACACGGTCGAAGACGGTGGCCTGGGTGGTGTCTTGGTAGAAGTAGGCCTTCATGCCACAAGTCTGAGTCACGGGGGAGAGGAAGATGGATTCGCGGAGGTAGCTCAGACCGAGACGGATCTTGGAGATGAGGCGGTTCCCGCTGTTCTTGTTGTCGGGGCCGAAGATCTTCCGCAATTGCTTGATGACGTAGGCACGGTTGTGGACCTTCTCGCAGTCAAAGTACTTAATTCCGCCCTTAACTCCGGTCAGGTACCTGTACAGAAGGCCGACTTGGCGCTGTTCATCAGCAAACACACACAAATTATTAATTATTCTCCATCTAAATAATTTTTCGCCATTTTATGCTTCTTCTCCAATAATCAAAATGTTCAGGGTTTTTTTTTGGGAATGATTGAGGCATCGAAACTCACAGATTCACGGTATTTCTCTCCCTTGGAGATGGTCTCAACCATCTTGACTCCGGCGGCTTGGATGATGTCATTGACCTTGTTGGTCGTGTAACGGTGAGTGACATCGGGGTAGATGATGGTCCTGGCGGTGGCGTGAGACATGATCATGTAGGGATCATCTTCCTTGGGCACTTTGGACACGAAGTTGAGGGTCAATTGCTTGGGGTCAACGCCAAGGGTGATGTGACGGGGCTGGCGAGAGCGCATGGTACGGAGAGCGCCAACGGAGAAACCGGCCCCAATGGCGGGGAAGTGATTGGTCACACTGGACCAGCCGAAGAGGGCACCACTGATTTCCCAAACAAAACAAGACCAAATCAATTATTTAAATTTTTGACAACACATTTTGCGTTTTCTTCTCAAAGTTCCGCGAAAAATAAAGTTTACATTTTTGCATGAAAATTTGGCTAATTAAACTTGACATTTGTGAATGCAAATTTTGATAATTAAATTTGACATTTGTGAATGCAAATTTTGCTAATTAAATCTGACATTTTTGCATGTCAATTTTGCTAATCAAATTTCAACTTTCTGTATAGAAATTTTGCTAGCTAAATTTGACGTCTTTGTATGCCAATTTTTCTAAATAAATTTGAAATTTCTGCATGCAAATTTTGCTAGATCATTTGGACATTTGGGTATACAACTTTTGTTAAATAAATTTAACGTTTTGGCATGCAAATTTTGTTAAATAAATTTAACGTTTTGGCATGCAAATTTTGTTAAATAAATTTCACGTTTATGTATGCAAATTTTGCTACAAAAATGTGGTACATTTCGGGCGAAAGGAATTATGCACCTTTTGGAAACTCAGAAATAAATTTAGCCTTTTTCGCATGTAAATTCTACAAGGGTAAATTTTACAATTTTGTGAGTAGTTTTTTGCGTTAATAGATATATAAGAAGAAATTTAACATACCCGACACGGATTTCAGATTCCTGTTGAAGAGCATCTCCGGTCTTGCTACGGCTGACCTTAGCCTTGATATTGACGAGACCGGTGACGGAGCTGAGGGTAGAGACGGGAGTACCGAACTCAGTGGGGACCTCAACCATAGCACCACCCAACATGGTCATGCGGAGGATGTCCACATCGTAGGATTTGGTCATGCGCTGAGTCAATTTTTGGATCACTGAATAAACACACAAAATTTCCCCATTTTTTTAAATCCCTGCCAAAAAATTCATATAAAATTAATAAATGAATTATTATATTTGATAAGACTTACGTCCGGGGACTTCAGACAAGGACTTCTGGTCAGCGGCGTGGTAGGTGATGACACGGTTTTGGATGAGCAGACCGAATTCCAATTTCAAGGGCGTGTCCTTGCGGGTCACGATTCCGATCTTGGAGAAGATGTTCTTGATGTCGTCGAACTTGGTGATTTGAGTGGCGGAGGACATGATGCGGTTCATGACGGCCTTGCCCAATCCTTCCAAACGCAAGAAGAGCTACAAACATAGCAATTTGAAAAAATTATGTACTTTTTCCTACCAACTATCTTTCTAATTCTAAAAGCGGAAATCAGGTTTCCGGATTTTGCATTGTTGTAAATTATACTTGGATAAAGGACTTACGGTGAGGTAAGAGTTGCCATAACCAGCCAAGGCACCATTGAAGTTGACGTAGGCAACGGTGGGCAAGAAGGTGTTGCCGGCCTTGTGGACGACGTAGTCGGTCATCTGTCCGTAGTTGAAGTCAGGATCATAATAGTCGGACAAGTAATTGGCGGAATATTTGGGATTGGGAGTCCATGGGGGGAAGAAAGTCAAAGCAGTTCTGGCATAGGAACCCCTGGAAAATAAATTGTAAGAAATTGTCCATTAAAATTAAAATTAAAATAAAAATGTCCCAACAAAAATACCATGTAAGTAGAACTATAATACAATGTAATATTTATACTACGTACTTATGTTGAAGGCAAGGGCGAGTGCTGGCTCCGACTCCTTGGAGGAGAGTGTAGACGTAGTTCTTGACCAGAGGACACTTCTCAGTCCACATGTAGATGACGATTTGGTTGACAAGCTCGGGCTCGAAAGCGTAGATGACGGCATATTTGGCGGCGGCGGAACGGAGCTCGGGATGTTCGGAGCGGTCGAAGAAGATGGGGAGGAGGGTCTTCTTGAGGGTCTTGGGGTCCTTCTTCCCGTAGTACCGGAGTCCAGGGATGGCTTGGACACGGACGGATTCCGGAAGTTGCTTGTTCTTCACGATGGCCAACAATTTCTCCTCGGCACCACCATATCCGATGTTGCGGAGGGCACCCACGGCCGCGGTTTGCTCCTCGAAGTGTTCCGCATCTGTTTTACATGGACAATGTTGTAGGTTAGTTTACTTGTAACTATTTTTTCCATACTTGGAGGAGCAGAAATAAGAAATTTAGGCATGTTCTGGTGGGAAAATTAGGAGATTGATTATTCTCGAGGCGGAACTGGAGGAAAATGTTTAAAACAATTATTGGGGGCAAAATTTGCTTGTGGCTGTATTAGAGGAAGATTTGTTATTGAAAAGATTAAAAAATTTGTTGGGGCAAATTTGAGTCAAATTTATTAGTGACAAAGCGGAAAAAAATTCGTTATGGAAAATTAAGAGGAAATTTGCTAGAAAATTAGGAGAAAATTTGCTATTGAAAATTCGGAGAACATTTGTTATTGAAAATTCGGAGACATTTGTTATTGAAAATTTGGAGGAAA